>PTEX01000039.1:4756371-4911563 GCA_003342815.1 Eudromia elegans | reverse complement strand
CATGGCGGGCGCCCCTCACCGCGGCTGCATGGGCACCGTCGGGGCGGCGGGGCCGCCGCTGCCGCGGGCCTTTATCGGGACGCGCCGCGGCCGGGAGCAGCGCGGCGGTCACGTGCGGCGGGCGGCAGCACAACAAAGCGCGGCGGAGCAGGACGAGGAGGGCGGCTCCGCCGAGCGCCCTCCTTTCAACCTTTCTTTTTTTTCTTTTTCCTTTTTTTTTTTTCCCCTTCTCTTTTCCTCCCCTCCCTTCTCCCGTTCCCTCCTCCTCCTCTCCCTTTTTTTCCCTTCCTGTATGCGTGGGGGCGGGCGGGAGCCGGGGAAGGTGGAGCCAGCGGCCAGGCTGCGCGGCACGTGGCCCCGCGCTCGCCGCCGCCCGTCTCCGCGGCGTCGGGGCGGCCCCGGCCGCTGGGAGCCCTCGCCCGGGCGGTGCAGCCTGGGACCGTGCCTGGGACCCTCCGCGGCCGCGCAGCCCCCTCACTGCGAGCGCCCCGGGGGGCTGCCGGCCGCCCCTGCACCTGCGGCCGCGAGCCCGGCCCTCGGCATTCCTGCTGTCTCCCGCCATGAGCCCATCCCTCGGCATTCCCGCTGCTTCCCGGCCGCCCCCTGCACCTGCGGCCGTGAGCCGGGCCCTCGGCATTCCCGCTGCTTCCCGGCCCGGTGATGATAGTTCCTGATAGGTCCATTGACACCTGATGTAAGGACACACACAGATACCGGCGCGGGGCCCTCCTGCAGCGTGGCAGCGGCCCCGGTGGTTCTGCCCCTGTCTCGTCAGGGTTTTGTGGCTCACAGTTGCACCTTCCTGATGGCAAACGGCTTTTCCAAGCTGTTAGGAAATTTGTAATGTTTGTGTATCCCTATCTAACACTCCTGCTGTACAGTTTTATCCACATTCACACAACTGATAAGCAAAATAGTTGTGTGGTTGGAGAGGGAAACCAAATCCTGCTGTTGGAGGAAGCTGGTTTTGCATCCCTTGCAAACGGGAGCTTTTCGGCATGCAGTGACTTTGGATCCGGGCTCTGTGGTTATTTGTGCAAGTTTGGCCTTGGTTGCCACTGAGCTCTACAGACCCTTAACTTTGAGGAGCCCGGCCCTGGGCAGGGGCCCAGCAGTGCTGAGATGGGTAATGCAGCTCCTTACGTAACGAGGATGCCAGACCCTGGCCAGGCAGGAAGTGCTGAGCAAGCAAAGGGGAAATGATGCCCAAAGGGCTGCGTTTCACACTGCAAACCCTTCTCAAGGCTTGGTTTTAGGAGAGCTCCCCTCACCACTGGCTCCGGTGCATCAGGGATAGGTCCTTTTGGGTGGAAGGGGGTAGACCTGAGTGCCAGAGCCACCTCTCCAGGGAAGGGTTAAATTGGCACCTGCTACCTGCTAGGAGTGACCCATATTTCATTACTCCAGTATGTATGTGGAGTAATCTATACTCCAGCAGTAGCAACGTGTCCTTCAAACTGCTGCTGTGGACAGTGCACCCCTGTTGTGACCATGGATAAGCAGGGATGCCCAGCGTTCCCTGTGCTCCTTTCAGGTTGGTTCCACTTTGAAGCCAATTTGGGACTCTCTGGAGTTGGCCTGCTGGTCCATGCACAAGTGTCACCGCTCTGGGAAGCCTGAGGATTCGAGTGTTCCCTGATGCTCAGCCCTGGCCAAAGTTGCTCCCGTGTCGTGGGTAGGTCGCGAAACTCAGGTCAGCCACATTACAAATGATTAGGATGCACAGTGTGATTTTTTTTCTTCTCTTTCTGCTTTCCTTCTGTTTCTGGAAGCAAGCAGCCCCAATGAGTGTTTTTCTCCTTATCTCCAACACTTTTTATGGCAAATGAGTCCTGGGGCATATTTTCCAAGTCCATCTTCTCCCAGGAGACAGGTGTGAGAAAGAGCCCCTCGCTCAAAGTGGGGCTTCAGAGGTTAGTCTGATTTGGGATCACTTTTTTAAAGTGCCTTTCCCCAAGCTGCCCTCGTGGTGGGATGTGTCGCACCGTGGTGACAGTGAGCTGGGTCTGGAGCCGTGACCTCTGCCAGGCGTTTGCACCAGGCCGTGGCCGGAGCTCTTTCTGAGAAGAGCTGCTCTGGAGGTAAGTGCTGCCCCCTTGGCCGCAGCCCTCCCGGGGGGTTTTCAGCCTACCCCAGTGTACTTTAACATGCACAGTTAATGCTGACGTACCCGGGGCACCTTTGGGGGTGCTCCAGCTCTGTGGACTGCCTTTTCCAGCCACTGTTGTGAAGGGGGGGTAAAACACTTCTCCCTCTGCACACGAGAGTAAACCTGCTTGAGAAAGCAACACAAAGCAAGAAAAGCGTGACCTTTTCAGATTAAAATTAATAACCAGTGAGACACCACAGTGCTAAGAGAATTGGCACGATAGGAATACCAGGTTCTTTGGGCTTATTATTTATGCATTTAGTAGCAAATTTAAATGAACGTGTGCAAGCTGAGATGCTCAGCACCACTTTGCAGAGGCTTAAATAAGTTCAGAATTGGGGAGCTGGCTACTAAGTTGATTTTTTTTCCCTGTTACTTACGTCCTTTTGATCTGTGCTTAGAGAAGCTGTAGATGATTGCATGAGCTGTGGTAGCCTTGTTTCTTGGAGGTTATTTGGAAATGTTAAATAAAACGACTGTGCTGTTTGAAGCCTTTTCTTTGATGGGGAGCTGGTGGTTGACTAGAGGAAATAGCAAAGTTGAAAGGAAAACCAAAAGGACACATTCTGGAAATTTGCTTCTGTGCCTGTTTTTTAAACCATTTTGCTCTCCGATTCCCCTTCCAAGCAACCAGCTCTACCCAACTGCGAGCAAATGTTTTTATTTCAGAGGTCACGGGCTTATGTAAGCGGCTGGATGACAAGTGCTCGTAGGAGTGGTGCAGCAGGGCAGCTTTCCTGCGGGGCGCACAAAGAGCCAGGAGAGACACTGATCAGCCGTGGGTCTTCAGCCACACGAGGCATTTGGGGGACAGTTAACACCGGTGACGGAGAGGCTGGATTTGAGGAGGTTGAAGAGGGTGGAGGGAGTCCGTGTGAAATTGGAAGCTCAGCAGTTTCTCTGCTTAGGTCTCTTCTGAGCATCGAGATCGTCTCTGGTTGGACAAGTGCCTCGGCGAAGCAGGCTTGGACACCTCGTAGTGCCGTGGTTTGAAGTGACCGGTGTGAGAGCAGAGCTGCTCTCCGCGAGGAGCAGCTCCGGAGGGCTGCAGCAGCCCGCGCCACAGGAGCGCTCCCGAGCCCCTGCCACCTCACGATGCAAAACAGCTACCCGGGCGGCGAGCTGAGAGGTTTCCCGTGAGCTAGAGGCAAGATCTGAGCTATACTGGGAGTCAGCGCTGCAGGAATAACCTGTCCTGAATCACCCACATGAGTCAACGGGCTGGTCCTCGAGCATACCTACCCAGCATAGCGGCTGTGCGTGTTGGTGTGAAAAACAGGCTACTTGGTGCCAAAACCAGGCTTCTTGGTGCCATCAGCGCTTGTTAGACCTTGTCAGAGCGAGGCAGCTAGTGGAAGAGGAAAAACAAATGCAATTCTGTTTAGTAATCTAATCAGGACTGGTTTCTAACTGGTAGAGTCAATCAGGCAGTGATGCTAAGCAGGGAGTAGCCAGCCCTTGTGCACCTGATTGCTAACAGGCATCGTGGTTACTGAGGACAGCTCCTGGCCCCAGCGTTCAGGCCCATCTTCTGGAGCCCACGACCGTGCTGGCAGCAAGATGCAGGGCTGGGGAGACACAACACGTGTACAATCTCACAGAGCCTCTCCTTTCCGTCCTGGAGTCTGTCTTCAGAACAGAACTGCACTTCAAAAGAGAAAATGTGCCCATAATGTAACAGAAAGACTTGGAATATGAATTTAATAATAGCTCTGCTTAGAAGAGGTGTCTGGCAGAAAAAAAGCCCAAAGAAGTTAAACACATTTCCATAGCCATAGTTAGGAATGGAAACTGCTTAAAGACATTACACATTCTCTAAAAAAGACTAATGCTGCATCTGGATATGAAGGTTGATTTTGGTGCCAGGCCCTAACCTTAAAGTCTCTTGTAAATTTTATATAAAAGAACTGGTTTCTCAGAAATCCTAAGTACTTGCTTCCCATTGAGAGCTTTTCAGGAATCTGAGCATTTTAGTTTTGGAAGACCTTCTTTGTTACCCGGAATATAAAAACTGCAACATACCGGTCAATGTGTGTGGAAAACAGAGTTCCTTGAATATGGGACACACCTCGTCATGAAAAAAACTTCTTGCATTGCTCCCTTGCACACACCTGGTGTGTGCAAACATCAGCCAGGCTACCTTGAACAAGTTCTTGTATCAGCTTAGTGGTGCTGGGGCCTGCTGTGGGTGGGAGTGGGCTGCGGTGGCCGCGTCTGCATGCAGCGTTTTCTGTGGCAGTGATTTTTTTTCCTGTCTTGTGTTCATTGGGCTTCTTTAGTACTAAGTGGTGCAAACTGACCCTCATGGCATCTCCATGGGGTGTGGAGGAATGGAAGAGGGCAGTGGGAGCCTCAGAGAGGTTTGTGCTTGCCCAGAGTTATGGTTGGAGCCAGGACACACAGTACAACCACTATGTGTTGTACTGTGCTTTGAAAGGTTCATGGGGTATATAGAGAGAGTACTAGCCTACTATATATATGGGCAATGGGGCAAATTTGATAGGTGTTTACTTCTTAGTGCAACCAGGGAAGTCTATTTAAGCAGCTAAAACAACAGCCTGTTACTAAGATTACGTAACATTTTTCATCATAAAAATCTAGCATTTTCCATGCTAGAACCTCTTCAGCCAGAAGTTTTTGGCAAACTTTGGTCAAAATGGTTATGCCAGATCCAAGAGCAAGTCAAACAGGCTTATTTTCCCCCATCGGAAGCTCTTGTGACCTTTCCTTCAAAATATCCTTGCACCCCCTCGCTAAAACAAGAATTTAGGCAGTTGACTTCTGTGTTGGGAATGGGGCTGAGGGAAGAGGTGGTGGTGCCCTCCCTGTCCAAGTCCTCCCCGCTCTGTGCTGTTTTAAGGCTTTGAACCACAGCTTGCACGTGCTAGCTGGAGACTTGCACCGGCCCCTGAGCTGCCGGCGATGCTGGGCACCCCACTGAGCAGTTTGGGCGGCTGCGTTTTTTTGAACAGGCTGAGTATGTGCAGTCCTCAGACGCACGGGAGCACCACGAGGGATGTTCCCACCATCTTTAACTCTGGTTTAATTCAGCAGGGAGTAGGTGGGAAGGTTGCGTGTTCAACCCCAGTTCCCCCATCTCATCTGCTCCTTCTCCTCCTCTTCCTCTTCCTCTCCTGCTTGCTTCTCCAACTTTTAAACTCAGCGAACTGAGGGGGTCATCAGATGGGGTTTCTTTGTTTGTTACAGATACTCATGGGTCCCTTAAGGGTCCGTATTAAAACGGGAGCTGTTTTTCACTAGGTCTTGCAAAAACGTGGTCTCAAGATACAGTGAGCTTGGTGGATAAAGAGACAGAACAAGGAAGGTGGCCATGTCAGCGCTGTAACTGGAACGAGCAGTTTCTGGCTCTCATTTGAGTGATTAAATGGGAACGGAGCCACGTTGCTCCTCCCTCCCTTGGAAAACAAAAACTATGGACACTTGTACAGAAAACAGCTCCTGCCTCTGACATGTCCGTCCTTGTCTTGCTGCAGTTTTTCCCTCTGAGGTCAGATTCCTTTTGGTAACATCTTAATAAGTTAAGGTAAGTGAGAGGTTCAAAAGGGAGTAGTTTTACTCAAAAGAGGAATGGGCAAGTGCCCTGCCTTCCTGGCGATCCCCTTAAGAAGTGGCATAAAAAAGGAGCAAGTTGTAGCTGCAGTAGGACAGGACCACTGGACAGATCTCTAAGAACAACTTTTAAGATCTCCATGAAAGGACAGCCGCAATTTATCTCGTTCTTTACTGTTTTGAGATGATTTGGAATCGAGCATAGAAACACTTGGGTATTAAGATTTCAGCGAAAAGCCTGGAAGAACGTCCATCACTCTCGTGGCGTGTGTTAATTTTTAATAATCTTGGGTTAATTTTAAAATGTACTGCAGACTTCTGAAACATTCATGTGAGCAAGTCTGTATGTGTGTTGGCTGTCTGGGGAAGGGAAATGCTCCGGTTCACAGGACAGTCATACTGAGGAGCTGTGTTAGCCTGAAAATGCCGTTGACGACTTCTGTGACAGAGTCTTCAGTGAGAGCAAAAACATTAAACAAACAGAATCTGAAGTTCCCGGAGGGACTCGCTGGTGGAGTGTTTCACTTCAGAGACTCTCATCGGAGCTCAGCTTGACTGGAAGTGCTTAATATCCAAGAAAATAAAGTTCAAAGGAATTTTTTTTCTCCTTTTGAAAATATTAAATTCAGGGAGTGTGACTCCAATGGGAATGAAGAAGGCGAATGGAAAAACTTTTGGCGGAGTGAATTGAGGTTTCACGTTCAGCTCAATGGCATTTTTCTGTCTGTATGTAATGTGATAGCTTGTGAACACTGCACTGGGTACATTCCAAAATTTTAGGAAAACTTTGAGAGCCTTGTTAATTCCAGGAGTTCGTCAGTGCCTAGAACTCATTACAGATTGATCAAAATCGGCCAGCTTCAAATAAGGAATAAGATATTCTCCTGCCCATGAGATGCAATGGCTTCAACCCCGCTGTCCTCGAGGCGAATGCCATGGACCTGTGCCAGCTTGTAGCACATCTGTCCCCCCTTTATTACTGACACCCCTGAAGGCAACAGCATCCAGGGCATTTGCAGCAATAAAACAAACCCAGCGCCCTACACCACAGCTGCCACCTGCTGTGTGCACCCAGTTTGGTAAGCTGATAGAAATACAACTGCTAAAAAGAAAAAAAAAAAAAAAGCTTTAAATTGGATGCCTTTCTCCTCAGAACATTTTGGGAAAAAAAAAAAAAAAAAGAAAGATTTAAATTGCTTCAGGCTGTAATGGAAATGAAATAAATGGAAATGGTTCCCCAACAGGACAGATCCAAAGCATTCTGCTGTCAAATGGAGTAGTACCGCAGTTTAATAGAGGTAGTTTAAATAAATGAAGTGCAGAAGAAAGTGAAAAGCAGACTGTGTTCAGATTGAAAGGTGAAAATTCAAGCCCCCTGCAGCCCCAAGAAAAGGAGAAATCCATTAAGTTGTGAAGAAATAAATGCTGGAAAAGGTCTGCTAAATCCAGATCCATTGTAAGGTTTATTGCAAAATATAACTTAGTTAAAGGCCAGAAAATAAAACTGAATGAGCTAAAGAAATGCTAATGGAAGAGAATAGCTCTCCTAACATGCAGTTTTGGACATAATTTGGAGCATTTGCATGTCTTTCAGGTTGTAAGCTTCACTGCTAATTCCCTATTCCAGTGTTGACATGAATCATTTAGTTCTGGTAGTAGTTCAGTCTACTGCAGTGTCTATGGAGGTGGCTGGTCTTTGTGCCAGCCTCTCAGGAGACACGAAAACATTTAGATATACCCTGTAAGGGATTAAGGAGATTTTGACCTTTGTATATACACACATATATACAAATAAATATATATATGAAGCACCATGTGTGTACATATGTATATACACACATATACATAAGTTTACGTGTATATTTTTATATGTACCTGTGGTGACGTAAGTCCAGCTAGATAATGGGAGATAATTCATGCCCTCAAATGAAAGCAGCACAAGGAAAATTTAACAGAATTATTCTGCCGGCTGTTTTTGGAAACGTTTTAGCCGTCTCTATTATGCCAGTATGACTGTGTTCCTATGGGAACAAGCTTCCTCAGAGCAAGAGGCTTCTGTTGCGAGAGCAGGTGAATCCTGGCTGAAATCGTGGGCCTCAGAACAAAACTGAACGTTTGGATATTCTGCAAATATTAAATACTCTGCATTATTCTGATTAAATTCTCCCATTTTTGAAACTAATTGAACCAGTTCTGTGCTGCTTTACCTGGGAGGCCAGATGCAGTCAGACACATTAAAACAGTCGTTATGACTAACTAATAGATCCTCAATAGAAAAAGCTTGTTTGCACCCTCCTTGGTTACTTCCAAAGGCTGTATATCCTTACCCCTTTTCTAAAGCACTATATTGCAGGAGTAATCCCGTAGGATTTAATGGTGCTACTCATTATGACGAGCATATTAAAATTTGGTGTATATTAACATTCAACTTAAGTGTGTATCCATTCTGAAAAACAAGATCTGAAGGTTGTATTATGCAAGGCTGTTATCTTGTCTCTTTAATATTTACTTTCGCCAGGACCAATGTTTAGAGAAGAAAACCTCACATCTTAAAAGCTCTTTCAAATATAGAGGGGTTCTAGGAGAAAACACAATCTGAAAGATTGGTCAGAGAATAAAAGGAACATTATAGTTATCTAGCTATTTTCTTGAATCAGCATTCTGCGTGTTCTGGTCAAATGTGTCTGCTTTATTTTTAACTGTTAGGCACATAAATGATATGAAGGAGGCAGAACTTTGGCAGCAGATAGGGCAGGTACAGGAAGTTATGGGGGCTGGAGCTCAAATTTTGAGGCACGCTTTTATGCTGGTTTAAGGACAGGGATATATGGAGTTGGATGTTCTCCATCCAGAAGAGTACACATGTACAAGGGGCCTTGAGAACAGCTCCATCATGCAAAAGACACGATTGCCATTATTTACTGCAGCTCCAAGAATTATGGATGAAATGTGTATGTGCCACCTATGCTCAGCCCTTTTTAACTCACCCTGCACTCTTTGTGTTGAGGTGCACCACAGTTCTGCCACGGGGAGATCACCGTCTCTCCCTGTCAGCCAGATGATGGAGGAAGAGTCAGTGGTCTTTCATTTTGTTTCCTGCATTCCTGGAAAGAAATTTCTACTGGAAAGGAATGAAACAAGAATGTCAGATTTTTCGAATTGTGTCTCTCTATCTCCACTTGCGCCTTGCCAGCGGGGCAGAGAGTGGCCAGGGCTAGATGCCCATCTGCTGAACGCAAGGAGATCGTGTGTGTGCCCCTGCTCCTAGTACCTGTTGCGCTGGTGATGGTGAGCTGGCTTTGGAGAAATCCTGAACATGCCTGTGGCGCAGGGCTGCAGGCACAGCAGGTTTGGGGAAGCAGTGAAAACCTCCAGGAGAAGAGTTGGAGCAAGGGGCTTGATTGGTGTTTTGCACGGCCGGAGAACCTGAAGCACCTTTCGTGAGAGCAGCTGCCTGCACTGGTTTATGTGATACTGGAGCAAGGGGCCACCACCGCAGTTTGCGGGGAAGCACAAGGTCCTACCTTCCTGTACAGTTTCACCTGAGTGACTTTTTTGGGGAGCGATAGTTAGTGTGCTTGTGAGAAGAAGAAAGGAAGAACAGGCTACAAGAAAGGCATAAAAATAGCAGAACTTTAAATTAGTGTTGAAATTCCTCTCTCCCCTCTCAAGAAGCGTCCTGGTTTATATTTGCCTCAGCTCTAAGTAGCGCTGACCTGTCATCACCTCCCCATATTTTTGTTCTTCAGATTGATTAATTTGGATGCCTAGCCGGCATTTCAGTGGAAATACTTCCTGTTGTGCTAGGGTGTCGTGGAGCGTACCGTGCCCTCGGAAACAGCCACTTCGAGAGCAGTGTGCCTCGAGAGCAGTCCCTAGGAGAGGGACACGAGTAAGAGTGCGGGTGTGCCGTGCCTTGGCAGGCTTGGTAAGACCTGAGTTTGTTTGGAGAGGCACCTGCTCGTCCTGAGGCTTTAGGGCCCTCTTGCCAACTAGGACGAGGCGGGTGAGGGGCACGTGGCCTTTATTGCTGTGTGTGAAAGGTTCCTGGACCGCAGGGAGCCAGGGCATGATGGTGACAGCCTGTAAAACTAGAGAGAGTGACAAATGCATGTAGGAGTGCTGCTTGTGCCGGGACTGCAACGTCTCGACTCAGAAAGCAGTTGTTCTGGAGTGGGTGTTTGTAAAGGGCATCAAGCCGTGTGTTTTGAGGCCCAATGTGAGGATATTTAAGGAAACATGCTGCAGAGCGTTAAGAGTGACTCCCCAAACAAGGCCGGGGGACGTCGGCTTTGCCTTGGTCTCAGCAGGCCCTTGCAGGCCAGCTCTTCAGCACGGTGTGACGGACCGCGAGGCTTTTCCCCCTTCCTCCTGCACAGCGTGAGGAGGCCCGGGCGGCAGCATTGGGATGTTCCCTGGGCGCAGCCTGCGAGCGCTCGTGCACCACGGCAGGCCCAGGGGCGCACGGTTCCGGGGAGCCGAGGCACCCCCCGTGCCCATGGGCCACGCTGCCGCTGTGCGCCGCCGCTGTGCGTCGCCGCTGTGCGCCGCCCCGTGCGGAGCTGCCCTCGGGCGGGCTCGCTCACACAGCCACGCTATAGGCTAAAGGGCTGCTGCTCTCTCATCACGTCTGCTTTTATACCGCTCTGTTCGTGTTTTAATCATCCTTTTTAGAGCCAAATTCTAAAGTCCATGCGTAGCGCCCCGCACGGTCACATTCTTGTTAACTCTTGCTGGTGTTGGCGGGCAAATTGCTTCAGGAACTTAAGAGCTGGACGTAAGTGAGCAATCTGTTGGGGCGGGGAAATACAACGATCCGAGACAACAGCAGCCCCAGCCTGAGCTCATCGTTCGCACTAAGGCAGGGGGTAACAGCTGCCCGGCGATCAGGGGATTATATCTTCCCGCTGATACTGGAGTGACCCTAAATAAAACCCTTAATGCCGGTGCGCTGGAGCAGCCAAGCAGAGCGGTCATGAATGAGATAAATCCCCGTTGTGCCCTTCGCCACAGCCCCGGCCCTGCTGTCCCTTCCGTACCCCTCTCCCTGCTGAGGGCTCCCTGTGGACGAGGTTGGCTCTCGCAAGCCTTTATTGCTCACTACGCTTATACCATTTGCTCTATATGTCTGTTTTCCTTAGGTCCAGAACTTGGAGATTCAAGTAATCACCCTCCAACAGCAGATCCTTCTCTGAATTCATCCCTGAGGGCCCCCCGGTCCTATTTAAGTGGTTGAAAGGCAGTGCAAATATGTTATCTCTTTGCAAGACTTGCCTGGATTTTGGTTAAAGCAAGACCTGGAGTAGTGAGTATTAAGCACAGCAGAAGTGAGCATTAGATTAAGCCGACCTCTCCCGTGTGAGTTCCCCACGCTGTGTGGTCTTCTGGCACCTGCTGCTGGAGCACTCTGTATGTGTCGGAGGGTGAAGGGTGGCCTGAGCCCCGGGGCGACCTTCCTCGTGGCCCCACTCACCTGAACCGTCCTGCTGCCCTGGGCGCTGGTCTCCTGCACGTCTGCCCTGCTCTCTGGAGCCGGCGCTGCTCTGTTTGCTCAGTGCCCTGTGTGCTGCGGCAGTATCTCTGTTTGCTCCTGCTGTTAGCTTTGCCCGTGGTGAAATGGCTCAGGGCTGGTTTGCTCAAGGCTGCTTTTTGTTTGTTGGTTTGTTCCTGGAAGAGCCCAGGGACGGGTTTGTGATCGCACAATTTGGTTATCTCTCCACGTGTGAATTTTGCCTTGTTGCATGTTGCTCTTCAGCCGGGCTCACAGGACAGTGTGTTTCCATACCAGTTTGGTTCTAGTTCTCTACCTGTATGTCCACTCAGTCTGGGAAAACATTTTCCCATTGGAAGATTCTTTTTTTTTTAATTGGATTTTCATATCTGCCATTCCTAAATACAAATGAGGTATTTCTTGAGGTCATGGGAAATCAATTAAAAAAATGCTCCTATGGTTACGTTATGACCAGAGAGCAGCGTTTAGCCCTTGCTCAGACTAGTTTTCAGAGCTGAAGCAGGGACACGTGCTGGCATTGCAGCAGAGCAGGTGCCTCTCCTAGCGAAGATGGAGCTGCTTTCCCGACATCCTCCAGCTGTACAAGCTGCCTATGCAGGACAGTCAGCCAGAGGGTGGGTGCCCAGCCCTTCCGCTTCCTCTTAAACACCCCTATGGTTCCCATTTTTTTATATATACACATATAATATAAATGTACACCCCATACATGTGTGTGTATACACAAACACATCTCTGTATCCATATGAATGAACACACGCACACACATATATATATATATATATATTCCTTTCACTCACCCCTTTCCTTTTCCTCTCACAGACAGAGAGCTCCAGGGAGAGGAGAACTTTCCATTACAAGTGCTCCTCCTGCAGCTGCATTTGTTTTCGATCCCTGCCACATGAAAACAGACGTAAAGTTTCCATTTTGTCTTTCTATAAATAAACAGAAATCTGCGCTCCAAAATGTGCATTGCTAGAGCAAGTAAAGTTGTCAGAGGATTACTACCTTTTCAAAAAATATGCTGGATTTAAAAAAAAAAACGCCTGCCCGATTCAGCTCTTGCGTTATCAGGTGTTTTGTTAATACACCCTCTCAGCTTCGAGCAGGCAGGATTTGACTTAATAGTCATCGATGATCCTGTATTGATTGAGTTGCTCCAGTCTTCCCTTTGGAATCAATCAATTTTTTCATCATCTATCAACTGCCTGAACCTGAGGCAGTGTCGCAGACCATGGTGATGTGCAGATAAAGTGGCGCTTTAAAAAAGACTGATTAGGAACTGAAAGTTCTGTCGCATGGTGTTTACCTGCAGCAGCTTTTACTGCTGTCTTCTCTACCAGCGTTGGTAGTTGCTCCTTTAGATATTTTTACCTCCAACCAATATTTCAGCATCTCTCTGTGATGTTGCAGTGCTACATATTGGTCTCATTGAAGCCCAGACCTGTGGGGAACCGGGCGCATTTTGCCCAGCTCAGCAAGCAGAGGCAGATACAGAGCCCCACGCCGACAGCAGGGCCGAGCCCAGAGGATCTGCGCTCCCTCAGTGTGATGGTGGGAGAGGAGACCCCCGCCTCGGGAGTGCTCCTGGCCGGAGTCTCCGTGCACTGCTAGCCCAGCTGCTGGAAAGCTGTTGGAAAGCTCCGGGCTGGGCATCGGCAGGGAGGAGACCTCCGCTCACCACCACCACTGAGCCTCACGCTGCCTCATGGCACCGCACTGGGGCATCCATGGGTGAAGAATGCAGTACAGGGCCTGATTCTGCTGCCTGCGCCTCTGCTCTTGCTGCTGGGAGTATAATTCATTGCCGGGTGGGCAAACCTGCCTGGAGGAGGCGTCACCCAAAGCAGGGCCTGAGAGGGGCTTGATATTGCATGTGATTTCCCTTAAGCATTGCTTAGGAGACAGCAAGAAGGAAAGGGACAACCTCAACTGACTCTAAGAGGAAAAAATCAATGTATGAGTGTATTTTGGTTGGGTTTCTCCTGCACTCCAGCTCTGCCCCTGGTGCACGTGTGCTGGGAAGGTACAGGTCAAACGGGCACTGTTGGGCATCGTGGTGCTCAGCTGGACCTGGCAGGAGGACCCGGTTGGGGATAGGGGGTGTTCCCAGAGCTAGCCGAGGCTGGATGCACGCGGCAGCTTCTGGGCTCCACTTGGAGGTTTCTGAGGCTTTCCCGGGCTTGTCGGAGGGTTTTTGGGATGCCTCATGGGACACTGTCACACCGACTTAAACTCCTTACATTAACTTCTCAAATAAGACAATTTTAGAGAGTCCACAGGTAAGTGGACAATATTAGTGTTTCCAGGTATGAAGCTGCCTTGCCTTGGTCATCTTCAGCCCTCTGATTTCAATATTTCCCCAAACACTTTCAGGTAAATGCTAGTCCGACTGATGAGAGCCCTCAGCTTGGTGCTGCCTCATAAAAGTGCCATTATTGGCATGAGTTAATTTAAATGGCACTCTGGTGCTATTAAAAGTCTATTTCCACACGTAATGTGTGAAGATAAAGTAACCAAGAACTCTGTTTTCCCCAGATTTTTCTTCCTTCCATTAGGACATCTAGGAGGTCAAGACAAGGTCAGGGCTGCCCAGCTGCAGATTAAGTGCATGTTCAATGGAGAAAATGAAATGAGACCATGGTGAAATAGATAGACAACTAAACCAACTGTTATGGTTTTTGTGCTATACCTGCTGTGCTTATGGCTCCCTAAGGACTCAAAACATGTTGGCCATATAAACTCATCGTAGTAAGGCTCACTGGTATCAATGGATACTATAACGTTGCATCCCATGTCCCACCGAGAGTACCAGATCTCCTGAATGTCCCGGGATGGGCAGCATAGTCTTTCAAATACGTCAAATTCCTCAACTCTTCTGCGATTCTTCCATAAAGTGTGGCCAGATAAGACCCAACTTTGCTGGGCTTGACCCAAGCTTAAACTTTTTGTGAAGCCCTGAAGAGACTGCAGTAGGAACTTTCATAGAAATGCCACTTACTGATGCTTTTAACCAGCATTTGAGCTAAAAGGCTTTCCAAACAACGGTTCCTGTCACCAGGAAGAGATTTTCAAGTAGGGAAGGAGGCTCTTTTCTGTGACTATGGTGGGTGTCTACTGACTGTGGGAGTTAAAAAGTTAAACTTAAAAAAAGTTAAAAACACGGTGTGCTGTTACCTGCCCTTCTGTGCCCTGGAAGGGATATGCAGCGCTGTAAACTGCGGCCTCCCTCTCTCGTTCTGCACCAATGCTTTCCTTTGCTGAGACAGCATCTGGAGAACACTTGCATAAATCAGAGGATGCCTAGACGAATTCATGGGTGATAGAGCCACCAGTGGTTATTAAACACAATGGTCTGGACACAGCCTCTGGTGCACAGGAGCTCTGAGCTGTTGGGAGCTGGGAGGAGATGCTGTGGGAAGAATTGCTTGATGCACTTTCTGCTTGACTTTTTTACACCTTCTAAGTTGCTGCTCTGATTTAGTGGGCCTCTGCTCTGCCCTGGGTAGGTGGCTACCTTTTGGTGGTCTCATGGCTACCTTTTAAGACATATGGACCAAAGCTTGAAACTTCCGTTCAATTTTAAAGTTATAGTGCTGGGGAAATCAGAGGTTCGTTAAGATTCTCCTGTCCCTGCCTAGTCTGCTGGGAGCCATGGACCCCCCATTCATGGTGCCTGTGCTGTGCTAGGGAACATATCTGAGGAGCAAGGGAGAAATCCGGGGAGAAATGAGGGACTGAGTCCTTCCCCACCCTCACTCCCCGTGAAGAGAGACCGGGTAAAAGTGCCCTGGTCCAGTGAGAGGAGCAGGGCTGTGGGCACAAGCCAGGGCTCTGTGCAGATGAGCACTTTGGAGAAGGGAGAGTTATTCTTGGCTGCTTTGGAAATGGTGTGTTACCCCGTGTTGCTGTATCGTGACTCTGAGATTGCTCTGTCCCTTCGAGATTTAATCATCTGCCCATTGTAAGGCTTTGAGGTGCAATTAAATCCGACCTCACATCCTTCTGGGAGCAGGAGAGGTTGGTGGGGCTGAAAGATGATCTCTGCTTAGGGACAATCAAGTGGAGATTTGCTGTCCGGTGCTCCTTGCTCCCAAGGTGGGAGGTTTTCCTGCTTCGCGGTAGCGGTGGCCACCCTTGCACGCGGGCAGATGGGTGTTAGTGCAATGTGATGCAAACAGGCATGGACGCCTGGCTCCCATCCACAGGCTGGGATCTGACTGAGGGAGCTTCCTGCCCATGGAAATGCCTGTGGGAGCAGGAGCAAACAGGAGGTGAAAATGTAGAGAGAAAGAGGAGGCCTGTGGTGTTGGCTGCCCAGACTGACATCACCATTTAAACCCCAAGCTTGTCAGCAAGAACACTTGCAAAGTGGCCTAGTAAAAGTGAATGGCTTATTACTGTTTTCTTTCCTTCTTTCTTTCGTTTACCATCTCATTTTCGCCCATGGAAAGCATGAGAAATCAGGACACCATAAACAACTTCTCACCTAGGCCTGCCCCTGGACCGCTTGGCACAGGGGTGTGTTACAGGCAGAGCTGTGAGTGCATCTCCCAGTGACAGCACTGCCTCATGTCGATGCGAGACGTTGAAGACGGTTGGGGAAGGCACTTCATAATGGATGTGGGAACAGAGGATGAGCTCTTCACACTTACCAGTGCTTGCAAAATGAAAACGGGACCAAATCATCATCTGGGACCAAAGGGCAGACAAAGGGATTAGGCTGATCCGGTTGCATGGTGTAGTTTGTTTCCCTGGTGAGGGCATATGAGCCTCATCTGTGATGTTTGCCATCTCTGCTCACTCTGTCAGTGGATCGTTGCCTGCCCCGACAGCACTCTAGGGCATGCTGAGATGGTGCTTCTACCTGGTATGACCTCGCAGGCATTTTGAGAGATCTGAGGAATTGTAAAGGTTTTGCCTGCTGTCCATCTCTCTCTGCTTTCCCAAGAAGGGTTTTCCAGCTCTTGTTTATGGCTGTGATACTCAGAGTAAACATGCTTGTTTAGAAACAGGCCAGAGTTCCCAGACTTGCAGGAAATACCCGCCTGCCCTATTTTCCACTGCTCAGTACCCGGCGCTGAGCACGTAGTGAACTGTCCCCGTGACCCACCTGAGCAGCTCCTGCGCTCGGGGCGCAGCCTCGTTGCTCACGCTGGGGAGTCTCTCGTGTGGCAGCAGGAGACCATCCGCGCAGGCGCTGCAGGAGCTTACGTGAATTCTGCTGCTTTGGTGCTGTCGTTTAGAAGGTGCTGGCCTAAATGATTCATTAGTGTGCTCAGCACCGAGGCTCAGAGGTTTCTTCTCAGGTTGGCTTTTATCACTGACACCTCCTTATGGGCTCTCACTTACTGGAAAATTCCTGGTAACTGGATAGTGGGAGGCTCAGGTCGTAGAGCTGGTGAGCTGCAGCTGAAGTTGTGTAACTGTCACCACGTGAGCAAACGAAGCCCATGGGCAGGGTCATCCTGGAGGTCTGGCCTGGCCCGACGTCAGTCCCGTAAGAGAAGTTGCAGCATTCACACTCACTGCGACCCAAAGCTTCTCAGTCCATAAGTTATGATTGCCGATGTAGGAGTTGTGCTGGGGGGTGTCAGCACAGCCTGGAGGTGGCTTCTCCCTTCACGGCCCTCTGAAGGGCTCCGGGGCTGGGCCGGGGGCTCACATCTTTGGTGGGTCCCTGGGATCCCCCACCGCTGCTGTGCCCCTGGGCCCTTCTGGATTTGTGCAGAGGAGCCTTTGGGCACGTAGCCCCACGGCGCTAGGTCTACAGTGTGGGAACCTTCCTGACCCCTCGGGCATTGTGTTTACCTTTACATAAAAATTAAATATAAACTTTTACTTAAATACAAGCAGAATTTTGCACAAACTTTTAACTCTAAGGGCTGGGGCTTTACCAATGCAACATCTGTGGGCTTGACGGTGGGATCGTGACCTTGAAAGCACTATGGCAGTGAAGGTGGGAAAGTGGACTGGTTTGAAAATTCAAATATCCCATTGCACAAAGGAAAAGTAGGAAGAGACAGCTCCTTGGAACTGTAGGAAAATCTTGAAGAAATTTCATGTTGAAAATGTTTCCATCCTCCTTGGTACAGTTATACACAGGCTATTCCTGGGTGATAAATGAGTCTCTACAACCCCAAGGCTTTAAAAAATTAAAGAGGCATTTGAATGGGTTCGTCTACGAGAACAGTTTGCAAATCCTCCCTGGAAAACTCTCCCCTTTGGCCTCAGTCATAATAAAAGAACTTTAGAACTTTTATGATGTGTCTTTTTTTTTTCCCTTTCGTAAGTGTGGCAGATCTGAGGAACCTCAGAGAGTCAGTGCGAGGTCTGCAGAGACAGCAGCCACTGAAACAATCACAACATGTTTTTGTACATCTTGTTCTGGTTATTTTTCTACTTGTATGATGTTATTTATTCTTGATTAGTATATAGCTTAAATACGTTAAAGAATATAACTTGCTCAGCCTAACTTGTAAAAAATACAGAAAAAGGCAACGAAAGTTCAAAATGTAGCAAGGCAATTTGAAACCTTTGATATAGCAGTCTCTAAACTTTTATTGTGTGATGGCCCAAGGCACAGGATACAGTAGGGGTTAATCCAGCTTAATCAGTTTTGAAAGTGACTATAGAACTGGACAGGATCTTAAAAAAGGATTTTGCTCATCCTTATATTACTGTGCTCCTAAAACTCTGGGGAATTGGTGAACATTTTCCCAAAAGATGCCCTTAGTGTTGCTTGCCCTTTGCCAGTGAACCAAAGTGGAGCCTGGCTTTTTGAAACAGGATGGGAATTAAAGTGCCTTGCATTTTAATTGCTCAGCTTCATCATCTTTCAGAGCCCTGTGAGCCTGATACCCCTTGAAACAAAATCCCCTTTTGGAAGCATTTCAAGTTGGCTACCAAAAGCCTGAATCTAGAATTGTGAGATATGGGAAAATGCTGAGGAAAACATTGTATGGAGGAGGAAGCAGCCGGTGGCCCTGGGGGGGCAGTCCCGTGCAGTGCCGCAGGCTACAGATGGCAGTTCTGATCCTGGAAAGGTTCAAAAGCTCAGGGCGGGCGAGAGCGGCCTGCACTTCCAAGAAGTGCCCTACACTAGAGAGACTCTGTTGCCTGGAGGGCGTTTCCCCTGCCCGCATGAGCCAGGGCTTTTGCAGCTCGTGTACTGCCTGGTGTGAAACCGGTGGTCGTGGAGTACGGGGACGTGCGTGAGCGCCCCTAGGACAGGTCGAGCTAAGCTTGCTTAGCCGGTTGGAAAAATCATTCACCAAGTGATAGATTAATAACAGATGCCTTGCTTCCTAATGTTCGTTTTCTCATGTCCTCCGTAATTTAATCACGGGATAAATAGATTCCTCAGAAATTTGCTTCTGAGCAAGCCCCTGAAATCCGCTTTTATGTACACTGAATTGGAAACAGTGTTCTTCACAAGGGGAATTGTTACACACTTAGAGTGCTAGTGCATATTTGCTTTAAGGAATATAAATACAATTCTAAATGAATCTCTTCCTGTGGGGAAATATATATTAGCTGTGTTTCTAAACAGCTGGCCCAGCCTGGAAACCACTATTGTTGTATACAGGGAATGTCTTTGGAAAAGTATTGATCCCCGCTTCGGTCAGGCAATCGTCCTCAATCAATCATCAGTCATCAGCAGCTCACTTCCCGTAGTGCTGCGGTAGAACTAACTGCCTGACCACATCTTCAGGAAAGCCTTCCTTGGTTTTGGCGTGGCGAGAGGGAGCCTTGCCAAAGTCATGACGAACGCGGTCGTGGTGCATCTCGACAGCGCGCACCGCTAACCCCAGGCTGCCCTGTCCATGCTCTCAGGTAACGAAGGCAGGAGACGCGGGAGATGAGACCTGCTCTGCCCTGCATAACACCTTTCAGGAGTCACTAAGAAAATATCTTGTGTCAGTGCTCAGCACTTGAGAAATGACCGTTTTTATAAACCCCTTCAACAGTTAACTCTTTCAACATAGGCTTGAGAAGAGAGTTATATTTCTGAAAATTTCACATGATTTTCTTCCATAGACCAAGAGAGAAGTTGCAGGAAGTATAGTTAAAGCCCTTTTATATTTCTTTTATTTTTTTTCCTGCCTGAGTGGCAAATTATTAGGACTAGATGCCAAAAGTTGAATTGGTTTGCCTGAATGATTTGTCAACCATTTAATAATTTATTCAATATTATTGGAGCGTTTTGGCAGGCTAGCATACTCCAAAGCATTCAACTGATAATCAGCAAGCAACACAACAAGCAACAAAATAGAAATGCCTATAAAGAGCCCGGTGATTTGAGGGAGTTTGAGTTTCTTGTCTGCTTCTATCAGTTTGGCAGTGGTGATATAAACTGAATTGCATTAGGACATACTGAAATCTGTCAGCAAGTAAATCAGAGATTCAGAAATGATTTTTTAGATGTGATTTTGTGGAAAATGTTGACTTTGTGTTCCAAAGTGGAATGCCAAGATAATAAGTGACTGACTGGATATTCTCATGGAATAGATGTAGTAAAGAGACATTTCTGGTTTGCCTCTATTAGGATCAACGTCTTGGTTCTTACTGTGTTCGTCCTTACAGGTGTGTAATAGAGTACCTGAGATTTTGCAAACTGACTTAAGTGAAAGAAAACGTAAATCAAAAATACCTCTTCTAAGACATCTGTTCAACATTTAAAAGTTTCAATGCAGTATCTGATAGATGTGACCCAAGATAGCTAGCATTTTTGTTAAATTATTTTATGCTTCTTTTCAATTACAAGTGAAATTCCCAAGCCCTCTGAAATAGTGAGTCATTAGGAATGTCTTTACAAAGACTGTATTTAATCTATCTTTTCCCACAGCTGATTTACCCACGGGTACAAGTAAAGTACATGTAACATTCCCCAAAGTTCCCAAATCGTTACCTATTCCCCATCTAATTTTACTTCAGCTTCACCTCATTTTAATGTTGTTTTGGAGATTCACCAGGTCGGTAATTTTGGCTGTGGAGTACTGGGTAGCGTCTACCGTCCCGTGGATTTTAGCTGCTAAAAGGATCTGAGTTTTGTGCCTTCTGCTTCAAGAACGTCTCAACCGCGCTGTACTTTCCTGCCGGCGTTGGAGTGCGCACCTGTAATGGTCTTTTCTATTGGTGTGTTGTTTTCTAAAGCCATCTCCATAGGAAAACATCTAGTTAAATATAAACAACGAGCGGTAAGGTATTAAATCAATGAAAATCAATTTATTCAAAACAGTGATTACCTAACTTTAAATAATTTGGGCTGAGTTTGGAATGGGTAAAAAAAACAAAGTCTCAACTGATTTCTACTTCAAATTTTAAAGTTCTGTGGTAAAACCATGAGGGATGTCTTATGCAGACTACTGAGAAATAAGAAGATGAAAAAGGCATTCTGAAGCATTTACAAGTCTTGGTTAAAATGATGTACTTGAAATGTATTGATATCTTTCATCACATCAAAGTGAGAAGAAAGGAGATGGAATAGACGTAGACTCAGGACTCTTCCCAGCTTGACTTTTGGAGATATTTTGCTCATCTTTTTTTGTGTGAATGTTTCTTATGCACCGCTTGATTGTATTTAAGATTTATGTCGTACATTGGCTGGCTCTGAACATAGCCCCTTATTAGTGTAGAAAGCTTTTACAAAATGAGAGTGCTGTGATCTGGGAGGATAGTCTATTTTAAGGAGGCGGCTTTACGGTAAATACGTGCTTTTAGCTTTAATCAGCTTCCCCTGCTCTAAGGAAGAACTTCTCTGCCATCCTCAAGCTCCAAATAATTTGCCTAACTGGATGTTAAAAAGGAACTTGGCCTGTAAATTAGACTCCTCAGCCTTAGCCGCAGCAGGAACGCAGGCAAAACTCACCCTTGGCCAAATGGTCTTCAAGTGTCCTCACAATGTCTAGAGGGCAGGGTTGTCTCCTGCAACCCAGAGCGTCTCTTCACAGCGAATGTCCTGGAGTTGGTCCCAGCCATCCGGGAGCCCAGGGGACACTGCTGGGACGATGTCTGCATCTAAAGCAGGAACCCTGGATGCCAGGTGCCTAGCCATGACAGGATCCTAGAGATAGACTCCTAGAGGTAGACCTGTCCTCTCTTAAGTTACCTTTTGGATACCTTTGTCTCTACATTAAAAAATATTTAGTATATTATTGACTTAATATATTTTAAATGGTGGGAGAAGGAAGACAGACAGAGTTGCAACCCAGTAAAAATATTATACTGATAAAACCATCGAGGGGGAAAGAGGCTTATCTCTATTTACAGAAGCTGCGATTTCAGGCTTCATGGTCAAAAAGTGTGTGTTTTTGTGCTACGTCTTTGTCCCAAGACACAGCACTCACACAGCCGTGAAGCTCAATCCAGGCTGTGCTGACACACCGCCTTACAATCTGCGAAACGATTCGCAGAACACAACACTGTTTATATTGTCTAGAGCACATCATTTTTCCATGTGCTGGACACACACAGGCAGACAAATTGTCCTCCAAGCCTGCACGCAAAGTGCTCACTAGAGAAACGAGAGGAATCCTGGTCCTTTGTGTTTCTTTTTATCCCATAGAGCTGTTCTAAATGTGTGTCAAGCAGACCCAGTCCCTCTACCCTCAGGGTGAGCTTTGGGCTGCTTTCTGCACTGTCTTGCTGCCCCCCGGGTACACAGAGACTACTCCTGGTAGCTTTAGACTCTGTGGGTGCGGGACAAGGCACAGGGGGAAGCTGTTTGGGCTGAGCAGCCTGTCTGTACTTGGGCTTTCCAAATGTTCCAAAGCTGGAACCCTTTCCTTGAGGCCTGGGGCTGAGGAGAGGAGTCTAGGCTGAGTTTGTTACTGATTATTTCTAGGAAGCAGAGTCCACTACTAGACACAATGTAACAATAATAATTAAATGAAATAATAAATATATAGGCAAGTAATAGCTGTGATTAGAAATGATTATAATTAGAAATTCATAGCTGAATTTCTAAAATTTATTATTTTTGGCCTTTTTGTATACAAAAATATTTCTCAGACTTGTAGTATATTTTTAGGAATTTCTCTTGGAAAGGGAAATCATAGTCTACCTCACCGATTCTAATTCTTTCTGTTTTTTTTTTTTTTAAATTATTATTATTATTTGTTATGGTTTTTTAAATGATCTGATCTGATCTCTTACATGTCAAAATTAAACCTGTAATTGTGACCAATGAAATATCTTTTCGTGTCAGTAGAGCAAGATATTGAAGTTCACCAAAGTCCTAAAACATTGCCATGGCCGTGGCCCCCGTGCCGTACTCGTCAGCCGGCGGTTCCGTGCTGCCCTCTCGCGCAGTGCCGCTGTCCTCACAGGCACTGACTGCCCATGACAAACAGGCGTGCTGACCAAACGCTCCCTCGCAGGGAGCTGGTCCGCAGCCATGCGCCGGGAAACGCTGCAGATTCACTCGGTGATTTTCCCTGTGACACCGTAGTGAGCCCTGGAGCGGGCAGGCGTTGCGACCCCAAGGCAGAGCCTACGCGATGGAGCATTTCGGCACCAGGCGTTCGGGCGAGACTGCTGGGGACACGGAGTACTCGCTGCACACTTGGTGACAGAGCTCTTGTGCTTAGACTGTCCCCTGTTAAACCCCTCGCTCGTCTCGTATTGCTCCTTTCCAGGATGATCCATACCTTCTGCTTTGCAAAGCCTCCCCTCGGGCGCTCTTCTCCATATCCCGAACCTATTGGTGTCTCTTTTATGGTGAGTAATTTAGCCTGCTCTTCTTTGCCCTCCAACCTTTCTCGAAACACAGACAGGCTGAATAGAGCAGGCCCGACCAGAACTCCATTGGGTTTCATCCCACTGTGGTGGCTAGACTGTGCCTCTTCCCCTCTCCTGAGTCCTTCAAGTAGTCAAAACCCATGAGAGGACCTCCCGTTTCATACCATGACGTGCTGGTTCTGCTGCGAGCATCAGACAAGCCACCCTTGCACACCTCTGAAGGCTCAGAAAGGCTGGAGGCATGACTTGTGTTTAGAGTCATGTTGTCTCTTCTCATTTTGTTTTTCCACACGTCTGCAAGTCTTATTTAACAAGAATTAGCTCACTATTTCCAGGGCTCTGTCAGACCAACTAAGATGCGGCTCCCTCAAGCTCTTTGGTGTCCTTTCTAAAGCTGCCAGAGAAACTGACACCTTCTGCTCCTTGAACACTAGAGCCGTTTCAAGGGACAAGGTCCAGGCTACGTTAGGTCAGTGTTTTCCTCTCTGACTTCTGAATCCCAGCAGTGCCCTCATGGCCAAGAAGGCCAATGGGATCCTGGGGTGCATTAAGCAGAGCGTCCCCAGCAGGTCGAGGGAAGCGATTCTGCCCCTCTACTCAGCCCTGGTGAGGCCGCACCTCGAGTACTGTGTGCAGTTCTGGGCTCCCCAGTGCAGGAGGGATGTGGAGCTGCTAGAGAGAGTCCAGTGCAGGGCTATGAGGATGGTTAAGGGCCTGGAACATCTGCCCTATGAGGAAAGGCTGAGAGAGCTGGGCCTGTTCAGCCTGGAGAAGAGAAGGCTGAGAGGGGACCTCATCGGTGTGTATCAGTGTGTAAGAATACTTATGTATATAAGTATGTATAAGTATGTATGTATATAAGTACCTCAAGGGAGGGAGTGAGGAAGGGGAAGGCCTCTTCTCAGTGGTGGCCAGTGACAGGACTAGAGGAAATGACCGAAAATTGAAGCACCAAAAGTTCCACAGGAACTTGAGGAAGAATTTCTTACCAGTGAGGGTGACAGAGCCCTGGAACAGGCTGCCCAGAGAGGTGGTGGAGTCTCCTTCTCTGGAGATCTTCCAAACCCGCCTGGACACCACCCTGTGCCACATGCTCTAGGAGACCCTGCGTGTGCAGGGGGGTTGGACTAGATGACCTCTAGAGGTCCCTTCCAACCTTAAGCATTCTGATTCTGTGATTCTATAATGACTTCCTGTTTTGCTGATACTCATCTCACTGACTATTCTGATACTGCTTAAAATATATATATATATACAATTAATTCTAATTCTTCAGCAAACTCTTCCTCGCCCCTATGTATACGCAAAATCTACTTTATAATGGATTTTCCATTTGATGTTTTTACACCGCATCTTTACTTTCCTTCTGTGGGCCTAACTGCTACTTGTTACAAGCTTTCTTTACTTAAATGTAGCCTCCAGCCTGTTCTGTTTGCCCCTTTACAATTTTTTGCTGGATATACATTTATTCAGAGTATCTCATGTGCTCTTGCCCTAAGAAATGGACATTCACAGAGGCTGAGCAGGTAGTGCGGGGCTGCACGGCTGTACATGGAGCCACGGGAACATTTCCATGGGTATTTGGCTTTGTGCCTTTGCTGTTCCTTAGGACGCTCCTATGAAACACTAAAGAAACCAACAGACTAAGCAAATAGACAGGGACTAGTGATATGCCTTGTTTTTCCTGCAGGGCTTGTGATGCTAAGAAGACTTTCTATGTCTTAGTGGTGCACTTAAATTAGTCTAAGCATTTGTGGTTTTCCTTCTTTTAAGCACACACAGTAACTTCTCCTCCAGCACAGCCTACTGTCACTTCGCTGTAACTGCTCCTGCAGTGACTTGGGCCTAAGTAATTTTTTAAAAATATGTACGTTCATGTGTGTATGTATAAAAATGTATACATGATTTTATTTTGGTTTAAGTCATCTCCATAGTTGCCTGCTTTATGATCTGCTTAAACAGAGTTCCCATTGGTTGAGACTACAATCCTGACTCTACGCTGCTTGAACATATTATTCCAAGATATAAGGATAAAGAACTTTATTACTTTAGGTGTTGCACGATACAGCATCCTAAAACAAATGCTTTTTCACCAAGATCGGAATGCCAGGATAAGGTTGGGGTATTCTAGAAAAAACGCGTCGTCAGGAATGCTTGCGGAAAACAAGGCAGAAAAAAGAAGGAAAAAAGGAAACTGATATGGAAGTTTCTTGCAACCAACTATACATTCAAAAACATATTACATTATACCCTGAGTTATTTTGTAATAACAAAAGTTCCTAAACATGGTGGGGCTTTTCATTCATTGCTACTTCTTGTATCACCCAGAAAGCAGAGGGGTGACCGGCTGTGGAATTTCAGCTTCCAGGAAAGTCGGGCCTTACCTGGGGTTACATCTTTCAAGCATCTCCTAAGAATCTCTGGTGGTGCCAAAGCGTTGCCTGCCCCGTGCTGCTCTTGCTATCCAAGTGCCAGCAGGAAACCTATGCTCCAGGCTACCACACACTCATGAAAACAGCCTCTTGAGAAAACTGCCTTGTAAACAAACGGATGGCAGTGGCTGCCACCCTGCACAACCCCGAGCGCAGGAGTTACCCCAATTTGTAAGCAACAGCGCTTAGTTCCATATTAATAAAGGACACATAGCAAATGAACACAAATATATCCACATAAAAAAAAAAGAAAAAAAAAGATATTCTGATTCAAGTGCTGAGGAAGATGTGATGTTATATATTTAACACCAGAAGTTTAAGACTCTTAGGCTAAATGATTTTTGTACCTCCAAACTATTAACAAGTCAATACCTTTCATATCTAATACATTTTTATTACAAGTAGGTATAACAATTATTGCCAAAAGAGGAAGGCTGTATATACATATATAAAATCCAGTGCAAAATGGAAGCACCCTACAGAATCTGCATTTCTGTTCCCATTGACAGGCAACATTTAGACCTTGCATAAGCAACTGTCATCTTGGACTTCAAGCAGTTCCTCATCGACATGAAGTTTACCAGGAATTGCTAGAATTTTAGCTGTCGACTTCAAAAGAAAAAAAATGGAAGACTTACTGACAGGTGCAAAAATTAATACAAAATGTATTAATAAAAATATGAAACAAACATACATTAAATAGTTTTGTTTCCTGGTACATATTTCAGATTCTCAAAAGAATTTTATAAAATTTACATTCTTAATGAAATGATTTATTGTTGTAGAAAACACATTTTTTAATTTCAAGTTTATATTAACTATAAATATCTAAGGACAGAAAAGGTATCCCTCTGGTTGGTGTGTCGTATTTCTCCATCGTTTATGTCTTCTGCTCTTTACCTTTTGGAGAAAACATTACAGCATAAGGCTGACGTCTCTTTGGACGCGGACAGGGAGCAAGATCCTCTTTAATGTATCCTGAAAGAATAACAGCAAAATTGAGGTTTGGAAACACAAGTAACTGCTCTTACTTATTTATTTAGACTCTTCCTAGAAAAGGCCTAGAAAAGGCCATAGGTTTGAACCTATGGATCAAACACAACTTGAACTGCCCTCCGATGAGAAATCTGCGTAGAAAATTTCCACAGCATGCCCAGCCTAGCTCACACTGACAGTAAGCAGAAATTTCATGCAAATCAGCTAGAGCATCTGGCTTTTGTCAAACTCTCACTGTTTATCAGCACTAACATCTGCTGAAGTAAGAACAGTAGAGTTGTACCTCATTGCAGGAACACAAGGTACCATTAAGGGACAGAAAATACATCTCCTGAATCTTCTACTGAGTGACAACTGTAATTGCTTGCCATTGCCATGCTGTTTCTTCCCTTTCCACTTTTTAATTTCTTGTTGCCTTCTTGTGTAACATGGCCATTGTCGTGGAAGGGGAGATCTAAAATCTGCCTTTGATGCCCTGCTGGGAACCACAAAAAACCCAACAGCTGCTGCTTTAGCAGCACAAGGAGGCCACTACAAAGCTAGTTTCAACATGGGGTGGTAACAATCTCCCTCACAGGTTACCTTACTCCTTGAAGTTATAAACAGACTAATTGAGCCCAAGAGCACTTACCAGCTGCCTAACTGGCATAAATCCTTGCAGCAGATAATTAAGGAGGGTCAACATAACTAGAGCTTCAACAGAAAATCTGACTCGCACAATGGGAAAGGCTTCTATTCTGAACCCCATGTTCATATTCTTTGGAACCATGGGTTCAAATTTAAATGAGCTTAACTGAGTATGCCTCTAAAAGTCAATAGGCAACTCATACTGTAAGTCATACTCTACATCTCTCTCTAAGAAATAAACAAACAAACCCCTACTCATATTGAGGTAAAAAATAAAACAGTACTAAAACTGTTCTCTATCCTGAAAGATTTTTAAGGATAATATTGTTGCACTGTCTTACAAGATCACATATACGATCCTGGCCTTTCTTATGCCTGACTGAAATTATTCAAGAATAGAGAAAACAAGGTAGATATTAACATTTCATAACTAATAATGTGTGCATTAATATATAAGTAACTCTGAGTTCATCTAGCACTCACTCTTCTGAAGAAGTACCCAGTATAGTATAAACTTAGTAGATTTTAGAGTCAGTAGTAAAAAACAAGTTCTATTCCAAGTTCCAGAGGCTTCAGAAAATTTATTTATGGATAAAATGATCTCTGTGACAAGGAGTCAAAACAAAACAAAACAAAAAAACAGCTTCTGAGTTTCACTAAGAGACAGGGCATATGTATTAAGAACTACTTAACCACACCCTGTTCTCAGTCTTTGCATTATTATGTGATTCTGGGGAGCTCTAAAGATCCAGGCACAGATCAGCAATGCTACCTGCCTGTCTTCAGCAAGCACCATCTCGCCACCTTTGCCTCTTAAAATGTCAGCCTAGTTCTTGCTTTGGTTCAAAGATAAGTAAATTAAATTCTCTGAAAATCTTAGTTATTTCCACCTTCTCTACCTAGGTTCTGAGAAAAATCTCCTTACAGTCTCTCCCACTTTGTATTCTTGGAGCTGCTGGAAAGGGCAGTATTTGTGCTAAGTAATGATTGCCCGTGGGTAAATGTAGTTCAACAGACCTGTGTGAGAAAGACCGCTTTATGAAAAACATACAATTTTAAGAGTCTAGTTTAGAAAGAATCAGCTGCAAGAAAAGTGCTTCATAAGCCATTTTATGCACAAACCTCTTTCCACACAAGTTTGGGTGGAAGGAAATCCAACCTCCCAGAAATTTTCAGGTGTACTTGGAGGAATGTAGCGAAATCTGTGCCTTGAACAGGAAGCTAGTTTCTTTTCTCTCTCTTCTGCTGGAATGTCTGCATAATACTGTATGTTAGAAAATAAAAATGCTGAGTTAACAAATTTATAGATAACAACATTAACTGCATTATACACTGAAACAGTCAATCACTGTTTATGAACAGTTATCCAAATATGTTGGTGAGGCTAGCCAAGAGTAAAGACACGTTATCTGGCCATTAGCCAAAAAGGTTACTGAATTTACAGATCACATAGTGGTTGAAATAAAAGAGAATTCTCTAATGAGTCAAAATTTTAGTATTTGCAAATAAAAGAGAAAAAATGAAAACCCAAAAATCTATGCCAAAAATTCTCAGTGTTTAAATTTATAGTATGTACAGCAGGCAAGTCAAAAAGCTTCCTGGTTCACTACCCGCAAATTTGGAGTGTGAAAAGAGCTGGTTAAACATATGCTGACTGACACTGGGATTCCAGGAACTATCTGCTAGTTGGGGATTCTCCAGAGTATGTAGCAAGTTGGCTACCCACTCTCTTATCTGTCAGCTGTGCTGGAGACTGCACTGAGAATACTGTATGCTCTACAGGCTTCTTTGCAGAGTGATTCCCATGTGTAACATCACAAACCCACATTTTTTCAGTGCAGCTTTCTAGTGTTTTCAACTGTAATTCAACTTAGCATCTCCCCAAAATAGCAATATCTAGATATTATAAAGTACTGAAGTATTTTCAAAGCTGACCGCACTACGCGATTCAAGTGGCAAACCTAAAGTCCTAGGCAGGACTGCACAAGCAACCTCGTTCTCATATAAAGTGATACAACGGTTCTACCCAAGTAATACAGTACTGTGAGCCAGACGGGCAAACCTCAGTTTCGAACCTCATTCAGTCAGCTAGAAAATGATCTGGAGTGGGGATTAGGAGAGGAGCAGAGCACTTGTGTCAGTGGAGTTTGCTACCTGTCTCCATCTACTGGAGAAAGCATCACAGAATCCTTACTTGGAATATTAAAGTGCACTAGATTAAATATTAAAGTGCAATAGATAATAATATTAAAGTGCAATAGATTCCCTTTCTTGTCTTAATAGGTGGCAAGTGAAGTATAAAATAGTTATAAAAATAGTGTTCCCCAAGAGCATGATATATACTTATATAGATGGGCAGACACGTACATGCATGCATTGACGATAAGAGAGTAATCACTACTAGGGTGGTGGGAGACAAACCTGCACAAAATGGGAAAAGAGGCGAGAGGGCTTTTTTATTTTAATGTCTCTGTAAACTACAAGAAGGGGAGCTCTGCCTGAAACTGAGCTATGTTTGCTTTCCCCAGAGCTGTACAAATAGCTTGTTTCATTACAAGGTTAACACTAGAATGCATTTTCCCCATTAGTACAGGCATTTTATCAAACATATGTTTATTGGTCTAGAACAGCGATTCAGTTTGTTAGCAGAGTGTATCCAGGACAGGAGATTACTGGTCTGTCTTCAACAAAGTCCTGCTGCCCAGGGTAGAATGAACTGCCAGTTGACAGAAAACAGTCAGAAAGGGTTATAAGTCCCAATAAAAGGTTCTACAAAACATTTGTCCTCTGAGCCAAATACAGCCCCAACAGTAGAACCACTTTCATTTAGTGAACGTGGATAAACTTAGTTTGAAAGTGTTTGCCACTGCCTTATGCAATGCTCCCTCAAAAAGGAAAAAGCCCCCCCAAATATGCTGCTTGCAAAACCTTGCCAGAAACAATTCGCTCATTTCTATCCACTCCCTAAATATTTCTTCAGACTTTGGAGAGTTTTCCAAGCCATATGGCTAATAGGTAAGCCAAGATGTTTTAAACATCCCTTACGCTTTGCCTAATACTCCCCTTTTCCACAAGCATTTCCTTCAGAGCTACTCTTGTTGTGGTGCAGTGATAGAGCCAAGTATTCCATACATTCCAAAGCATCTGTCTTGAAGGGACTATCATTTCTAAAGCCTAATGTAGAAAACTGTGTTGCAGTATTGCATATTACATATGCAGTAATCTCACTATTTTATATCTGTACAATGTGCCCAATGTGTTATAAAACAGAGGCTATAAATGTTTCCAAATACCATGGTTACCACATTAATTAACTTGCCAGAAAGTGACAAGAACTAGATTTGCTGAGAGAAGATCCATGGCTTGCAGAGACAGGAAATTAAAATAGTTAAGACACAGTGCTTGGTCCAAGAAATAGACTAAAGCATTTTTTTTAATCCTGTTTTCTTTCAAAGTCTCTAAATGAAACATATTTTTGAAAATGGAATTCACAGTTGGCTGTAAAACTTAATAATTTGCATTTAATGAGTCTTATCAAGGCAATTTTTCAGGAACATGTTTTTGTTCAAAATACATTCCAATAAATGTTTTCAGCTAATGAAATGTGACTTAACTATAAAATGAATAGCTGAAGAATTTAAGAAAAATATTGTAAATATGTATGGAAATTAAATGAACAGTCTCCAGAGAGAATCTGTTCTTCAGTCCACACTTCTGGAATGTCACAATATATTAGATCATAACCTAATTAACTCCAGGCTGAAAGCCTATTAATGACCATGTTAAACATTCTTATTACATATGTAATAATCTCACTATTTTTTATCTGTACAAAATATCTGAAAGCAGTTTAGTAATCTGAAAGAGAGGAAGGACCTAGAAAGGACTTGCTAGAGTAATAAAAGGGAAACTTGTAATGCAAAACCTAAAATCTTGTACTTTTAAAAATTCTGCAAATACTTTTGCATGCATTTGCACATATGTGCACATAAGCACCTATGCTGGGGTAGCCATCTGAAAATACAAACATTCTGGAACACAAAACCAAAACAAAACCAAGATAGATCAACAACATTTGTACTAGTTAGGAGAACTGAAGAGGACAAAAAACTTTCCTAATCCAGCTGCTGTAAATTTTAGTAAAGCTTTTGAACAAACATTTAGAGGCTTATAAACAGTTCTTTGACTAGCTCGTGTGTCTAAATATATATTTAATAATGAAAATCTTATTAAATCCATGATGTAATAAATTTCTATCTTCAAAGTGATGCAGGAAAAAATGAAGACATTATTTGCAGTTACTACAGGTAAAAACAAAAAACCTGTCTTTGCCTCTGTATGTACTGATGATGATAATGCAACTATATTCCTAATCTCAACAACATTTAAAAGAAAAAACGCAAGACTGACCAAAATTTAGAGCACTACTTACTACTTCACATTCCTTACAAGTATGGCCCAGCAACTTTCTTCTTTCTTCCTTCTTTCGAATTACCTCAATATGAGGAAAATCTAACACAGTATTCTTTCTGAAAAACAAAAAGGTTTTCATATCATAGCAGCTGTATCTCCTTTACAAATCTGGAAAATTTCTTTTTTCAGAACACAGTGAAGGAGAGTTAAAAGAATTAAAGTGAAAATCACAAAATGCTGCAATATCCAACCTCTTTCTGTTTCACCTCTGTCTGAACAAGACTATTTTTATAATCAAAACAGTTGGAGGATTTTTTTAATGTGATATGACTGTTTTATAAAGATGAGTCTCTGTTGCATATTTTGATGGCTTTTCATAGGTGTCAAATAATTACTGCATATAATTTACTCAAAAAATACTTTTTTAATATAAAAAGGTAATGTCTGTAACAGAAATTCTTGCCATGATTTCTGAAACAGGAAAGCATGCTAGGGGTTTAACAGATTGTTTGCAACTTTGTGTTTTCTTTTTCAAAGCTGTATTAGAAAATCCTTCTGCCTCTATTAAGACAGCACAGTCTGAAGTTAAAAAAAAGAAAAAAGACTAATTGAAAGGCTTAATATCATTATGAAATGGAGATTCAGATTACTAATAATGACTGTACAGAAAGGTAACAGATGCAACATTAAGAGGTACAGTTATTAAACAATCCTGATTTACTGCCTAGAAGAATGGGAAAAAAGCCAGCGGTAAAGAAATGTTTTTGTTTGGACAAGTAATCAACAGCATTGTTGATCATAAATGCCTGCATGACCACGTAACTCTACGAAAGAGTATGGATTATGAAATACTGGGATCAATAACATTATAAACAGCAAAAGTAGTAGCCTCTTCTTTTTAGAGACTGTGATGGACATACCTCTCCAACCGTCTATAGTTATTATCCTACCTGAGCTTTTATCTAATGAACTAGGTTCTCTACCTGTACACCTACAACTACTAATAAGTCATGTACAAACAATCTTGCTTTATGGAAGGAAACATTCTCTATGGGGAGAAAAAAAAGTCTTAAAATGCTTATATTAATAAAAAAACTACATTACCTTTCATCACTTTTGAAGTAGGGCTCCACAAAAGCTTTCTGTTTGGTCTTATCTTGTTTATCTTCATATTCTGGAAATATATATGCAGGGAAAAAAATAAACAAAAATAAAAACCAGCCACATAAGGTTAACAGGCTGCCTAGCAAGGTGTCAATACAATGATTAGTCAGATATTAAGAAATACAAACAAGACATGTACAGTCTGCTCTGAGGCAGAGATACTAAAAATAATAGAAGATTGGATGAACCAGAAATCAAAAAGTATAACTAGAGAAGCAGGAATATAGCAATAAGAAAAGTAAGGAAAAAAGATGAGGATAATAGCAAAGAAAATTTTGCCTAAATTCCAAAACAAAGAAATCAAGGAAGAGAGGAAAGAAACAGTGCGTAGTCATAAATCCCAGCCCAAACCTGGTGTTTCCTTTCAGAGTCATCCTGCTCTACAGCCCCTGTCCTAACATCCATCACAGCTCCCAGATTTGTGTGGTGGCTAATGAATGAATTCCTAAAGTGGCTGACATTAGGTGCTTGCAATGCTTGATTTCCCCCATGAACTTTTGAACAATGAGCTCGTGGTTTCTTTGACATATTTGATCCAAGAAAAAAAGAGCTGATTTCAAATCAACTCTTGTAGTCTAATAAAGACAAAAAAAATCCCACTTTTTAGGTTCTTGTTTGCCGCTATTTCTTTATCCTGATCATTATCATGAAGAGCTTCTTTTTCATCACAGGCAGCCAGATCATCTTCTACTAGGCAGGACTCGTATTCTTCATGACTTGTTCTATCAAACATTTCCGTTAAGGTATCATTCTTTTTTTTTTCTCCTCCTATTAAAAAAAAAAAAATCAAACAAATCCATAATAAATATCCAAACAAGTTTCCCAACAATTTAAGTCAAGAAAATAATACTTATATATATATATATTTTGATGCTTATCAACAGAACAAATATGTACTTTCCTCTCCAGCACTAGTTAACATTTTTGATGCACTTATTCTTTCTGTGTTCCTTTCTCAATCTTTTAAATGTGGATAACGCATGCTTATTTTTCATAAAGATACCTCTGTTTCATTAGTAAACATTGATTAACTGCTGAATCATCCTGACTTGTCTTTAACCTTAATAGTGCATGGACAATATTTTCTTGTTATTGTAACTATGGTGATATCTAAGCACAAGGAAATACCTTCTGTGGGGAGGAGATAACCTATGGTAATGTGATCAAGTTGCAACTTCAAACATACACACACACAGGCACACACCCTTAGAAGTCACTGCCCTGCAGCTACAGATCATCATATATTAAATGTGATGTAAACACATTTGGATTTATTTTAAATGCAACAGATCTATTTATGTCTCATTAAAACTGAAATTAGTCTTTCTACAGAAAGCTTGATACAATTACGCAGCAAGCTTCAAAATTTGTTTGACTTGCAAGCATATTTATTACAGATGAGAAGAAAAATATGATAAATATTTAACAATTTTAGCAATGTTAAAAGGAAAGGCACTGTCTCAACAAGTCCTATCTTAGAAACAGTGAGCTTTTCGACCTATCAGGAAACATACAGGTGATCATTGTAATCTCCAAAACTTACCACTGCTATATAATGCAAATGATTTTCTACTATTTACACACAGAGAAGAAATAATACACATAATTCTTTCCTCTTCCAAAAGAAGGCCTACCTGGACTACTTTCCCGGTTTTGCTCTTGGTTTTTCGTTTTTAATAGCACGCTTTCACTAACATATGTATAATCCATATCAACACCTTCCCCAGCAGTCTTTGACTGAGAATCATCCTGAAGAAACAAAAGAAAGAGATGATAATTGCAGCTGTAATTATGTACTCAGTGCCATGTTTCATATCCTTCAATGACAATTACTGCAACTTCTTAGACACTTTCTCCAATATTGCTTTCTGCAATAATATTTGCATAATAAAAATGAAGAAACCAGGTAATGGAATAACTCAAAGCACTAACAGGCACAGCAGAATTTAGAAGTCATTCCCAAGTTGTTATGTTTCAGGATATCCCCTAAGCAAACAAACCAAATACTGGTCTGCAGAATTCTCAGTAACCCTGTTCTAACAGCTAAGCTGCATACAAATCAAAGAAAGAGAATTGTCAAGATTTACACTTTTTCCTCTGCTTAACATAAAGTGATATCACAGGGAACAATTTTCATGGAAAAGAAATCTGAGATTTGAAACATTTGTCTAAAAAATCATTTTCTTACTTAGTATCTACTGCAAAGCTTATCAAATACAAGAAGAAATTTGGAACTTTTAAAGATAGCTTACTACAAATATTTTAAGAATGAAACCATATATCAAGCGAGTTGAATCCAGATTTTTGTTAGAAAGTGGTAGCTTGGGTCTATACAGAATAAAGTTCATACTGCTACTTTTTTTCCAGTATTGTGGAACACATGGACTAGTTACAGAAAGAAAGTAGCTTACCTTTGTTTCAAGCATAGTAATGTCCATTTTGTATGGGGAAAGGTCAGCTCCTGGATCCATGCTCCACTGAAGGTTTTCTAATGAAGATTTATCTTTAAGATCTGGGTGCAGAGAATATGACAAAAAAGATGATCTAAAAGAAGAGAGCCTAACTATCACCAACACCCATAGCATCTAAATTATAAGTTGTTTTCTTTTTTCTTTTTTTGTTTTTAATTAAATCAATTCCTCTTTGGTTTTAAGGATTGATTATTCTTAAATTATAAGCATATTAATCAGGTATAAATAATTTTTTATTTAAAGATTCAAAAGCAATGATTAATAATTATAATTTGTCAGATTTGGGTAGGATATTGCTCCTGTGTGTTTGTATGAGGTAAACACATAGAATCATAGAATACTTAAGGTTGGAAGGGACTTCTAGAGGTCATCTAGTCCAACTCCCCTGCACATGCAGGGTCTCCTAGAGCATGTGGCACAGGATTGTGTCCAAGTGGGTTTGGAAGATCTCCAGAGAAGGAGACTCCACCACCTCTCTGGGCAGCCTGTTCCAGTGCTCTGTCACTCTCACTGTTAAGAAATTCTTTCTCAAGTTCCTGTGGAACTTCTGGTGCCTCAATTTGTGGCCGTTTCCTCTAGTCCTATCGCTGGCCACCACTGAGAAGAGGCCAGCCTCATCCTCCTCACTCCCTCCCTTGAGGTACTTATATACATACATACTTATACGTACTTATATACATAAGTATTCTTGCAGTAAAAATGCCTGCACTATGTGAATAAACTAATAATAAAATTGTATAGGAGATTAATAATAATACAAAAATTGAAGAAATAAAGGTATTCCTGGTCCTTGTTCCACAGATGACTCTGGAGTCATTTGTCAAGTAGATATTTAAGTTTCCTAGCTACATGAATGGCTGAGATTTTTAATCCAAAAGTATTTCTAAATAAAGGACACAGTGTAATGCCTTAGCTAAGGAGTACAGTAATTCTGCAGTCCCAGTCAGAAAAATTAAAGTGTTAGGATTGGGACCTCTTACAGTAAAGAAGATACAACATCTGCTAAGGAGAATATTTGACAGAACCTGTAATTACTAGTAGGAGTAGAAATTTCTTTCTAAGATGATGAGGAATCATAACTAACATTAACAACAGAGCTTATCCTTACACTTGAGTGCAGTTGTCATGCGTTTGATATGGACAGTAAAAAATCAGAACCTGCTGAGATTATTTCAGTATATCTTATTCATATTTTGCAGTAAGCCCCTGTGTACAGTAACTCTAAATAAAACAGGAAGAAGTAGTTTCAACAAACCTGTTGAGTTTAAAGTTGAAAACCAAAGATATATTCATTGTACAGAGAAAAAACAAATACCAGGAAGATACTACTGAAGAAAAACTTAATCAAATATAGTAAGTTATGATACAGATTGAAAAGCTAGAGGTTATTGTGAAAAGTTCTGAATAGCATGGGAAAGGAAAAACAGAGAAAGTGATTGCTGTGAGGGTAAAGAAGACCCAAGAAATTCTACTGAACCATTAACACAGGTTGGCAAGGAAGAGGGACGGACGAGCATTTTCATGAAGTTACCTTGTTCATTTTGCAGTGCTTTATTTTTTGGTAGTCTACAAGGGTTTGGTTGAAGTACAGATGCCGGTTCACACTCTCCATAACCTGTCCTTGTTTTCTTTCTATTTGGTACATGGCCACTGGCAACCTAACAACATATTTGAATTTTACCATTTCCAAGCACTTCAAAGTAATATTCCAAAGAAGAAAAAAAAAAAATCAGAAAAACATACCTTCATGTCATCAAAAAGAGATTCTGTCTCCATGGTCTTGAGTAGCGGTACAATTTTGAAGGGAGGGATATCATCTTTCACTTGGATCTGTTTCCTGTTGTCTGGGAATGTTTTTCCAAGCACTGCCTCTTGTACACAAGGTTCCTCTTGTAAATCTCTGCCAAACAAACAACTTTCACTATTAGCATTTTGAATGGACACTGGACCCTCTGCAAGGGGCTTCCCGAGTGGAGAAAACGCGTCATGCAGAGTCATCTGCTTCAGTCTGCTTTTACAGCCTTCCTCACTTCCTTGTTTTTTCTCTTGGCAACGAACTCCAGAGAAGCGATCAGAGAGATCCAAGGGTTTGTCAACAGTATGTTCTCCATTAACAAGCTGAATATCTGCTCGGAAAGGCACAGAGTTCTCTTTGTTGAAGGATGTTTTTTCACAGCTAATGGCATGCTCATCTTCAGCTTTCTTCCTCTTAGCACATCTGCCTTCTAGTTGCTTATGGTGTATGAGAAAGAATTCATTCTTGATAGTCTCATTTTTAGCTGTTTTAGTGTTTCCAACACAAAGTCCAACCTCGTTAGTATTCTTCTTCACAACCATCTGCCTATTGATAGAGGCCTGGCTGATAACTGAATTTATTTCAGTTCCAAGATTAAGTGGTGCAACAAAAGCAACATCTTCTGATTTTGATCTACTTTTATGAGATCTGGAACTGGAAGGATTGTTGAAGGGGTTGGTTTTAAGATTAGGCTTCAATCCTGAATCTAAAATACAAGGGGCATGGCTTGTGCTTGAGTTGTTCTTCATATTGCTAGAAGCTCCAAAAACGGGAGAAGCTACCTGAGAATCCCAGTCAACATGTGGTGGAGTGGTCTGCGATGGCTCTGAAAGACTGAATACAGCAAGAGATTAAATATTTTTAAACACAGAGAGTTGGAGGGGGAAGAAGAAAGGATATGCAATAGGCATCGGTTTCCTCCTGGTGATACATGCCAAAGCTGTCAGAACTGGTCGTAGTTACTGAAAATTAAAGAAAAGAAAAAGGAAAACTTTTGGTCTAGGAGCATTGTTGCAAGGACTCTAAAAGATAAGTGAAACTAGACCTAATGTTTTACTTTAATGTGCAGTCAAATTCTATTCCACGTTCAACTGACAATCAAGGACAGAATTAAGCCCACCTAAGAATCTTTCCTGCCAAAAGGCTTCCCACTTTCAGTGCAGTCATATGGAAGAAAATCTAGATAGGCTTCTGTGTAGATTTACAATTTTATAGCTCCTTTTCTTCTAATGCTAACTTATTTACTTGAAAGAAGCTCACATAATATGAAAATATCTATTTTTTCCCATATATATAAAATAAACTGCTTTAAAGCTTTAAAAATCTACTAAACCCAGAAGTTGATTTAAGCCTGTTTGAAATAATATTATTCTAGCCAAGCAGAAACACACCCTAATATGTTGTCATCGTTTGTTGATTCAGATGCCGGGTGTTTTCTGGAATCTTCAGACCGCAGGCTCTCAGGATCCTGGCTTGTAACAGTATTATGGGCAGGAGGACTCAGTACACTCTGGGACTCCTTGCAAGCGATGGAGGAAGACAAAGAGGAGAAACATGAGAAGCTATCATATTTATAATTTTTAATTCTAATAGGATCTCACACATAAGAACTCCAATGTCCTATTCAAATTCAACCACTCAACCACCAAAAGCGCTGAAAAACAACATTTAAAGAAGAGATGAATTTTTCAGCAGCAAATTTTAAAAGATAACTTAAGGAAATTCAAAACATTCTTAATTCAAATGCACACAAAGACATATTTTTCCCCTCTATTTATAGGAAAAAATAAAGCAAACTCCACTTTCAGGTAGCAACCAAGCAAAAACATGGAAAAATCAGATCTAAGTCACTAAAGTGTCTTCTCACCAGAAAATTTTAGTGTCTCAAACTTGTATTAGTGCACAAATAAAAGCCTGCAGACCTAAGATTTAGTTCACTGTCTTAATCAAACTCAAAAAAATGTGCAAGATGGGAATTCCCTTCCCTTTGGTCAGGTCAGCACAGCTGTAATCCTTTTTGCTAGAGCAATTCTGTAATAAACGAGCAGAAGCAGACTAGAATGAGATTACTTGGGCTCCAAACACTTTTGCAGAATATTAAAGCAAGAATAAAATACTGTTTTCCAAAACAATTGTTACAAATAGCTGATTATGAGAGGTTTGGAAACATAACTTACAGATTCCTCTTGAACAGCGAGTCCAATCGTTTCTGCCACAACTGCAGCCAAGTTAAAAGATGGCCTTGGAACTGGATAGGCTCCAACTCTCTGTTTATCTTTGTGGGTAGAAAGAAGCTCACTTAATGAGCTATACATACATTCTAGTATTTTATTCCACTCATAGATAACACAAACTTGGAACTAAACAGATCACAAATTAAAATCTGGTAAGTATGGAAATAGGTTGCTTTGTTCCATACACAGTCAATTCTGGAAGTAGCGAGGGGAAGAAAGAGACAAAGGAAGGGTTTCTGACAGTAATGAAGAGCTACATCAAAGAGGGGTATATTTCCTATGTGCATACATGCCCAAGTAAAAATTTCTTTTCAAACTCCCAAACCAGGACACCGTCTTCCAATAACACAATGTGGAAGCATGGTAGTGCATATTTATAATGGGCTGATTGTGTTCTATATTTCCTAGATGATACTTACAATTATTCTCACAATTTTATCAGGAGAGAGATGAGTCTCTCTTCCTGTATGGGTTTAACATCATTTATTAAATTGAGGAGAAATGATATGATGGGAAGGTATAAGAACTACAACCAATGCAGCCCTGATTTGCATGAATATTCAAAAATCTTGTCACTTGCAGTCCAAAATCTCACAGAAAAAAAACAGCAACATAGAAAATTCTTGAAACGTTACATAAGCTTTCAAAGATTGGTTTTGGAAGAAAGACTCAAGACAGCAATATCAATTCACAATTGCAAAATAGGGAATATTTAACAAAGGCACTTTTAAATATTAAATATTTGACTTCAGACAGTAAATGTAACCCTTTAAATTTTTTTTTCATATACTTAATAGTTAGAAAACTAGACTTAAGACAACTGGATGAGTAACCCAAAATGTAGGAAGTCAGTAGAACAAGCTGCACTGGGCTTCTTTTTATTACTTGTTTTTAAAATAGTAATACTAGTCCAGTAGACTTTATAATTTTACCGGATATGCATTTCAGCAAAAGTTCTGCTATTAAAGATAATTTCCTTTTCCGTTTTTTTAGTTCAGACAGATAGATAATAAATCTCATCAGCTGATGACTCCTCATTTTACTATACCTTGTCCCTATATTGAAAATTATTAAAATCAAAGGTGTTAATACACTTACTTGGCAGAGGGGAGAGCTGTGGGTCACAAGTGTCTGCCACCAGTATCTCCTCTCCATGGTGACTGTTTGCTTGAGTAGAACATAGTGGATTTTTTCCAAACTCTACAAGATGATATATAGACATTTTCACAGGGTGAAATGAGATAATCAGACTTAGATAGAAATCCTGATCTCAAACTCACTTGAACATAAATTTTAATATGTCAATAGGATCATTAATTTAAGCACAACTGAATGTTTTTATTTTGAGGCATCACTATGACAAATTGTTTACAAGATTTTCATGTTAATCCTCTCTCTCGCAAATATGATTCCAGCCAACCAGCTTCTGCCGTAAAATAATGCTGACACATAATTATGTTGCTTTGCATACTGTGTGCACACAGTGAATATTCAGTCTACAGTCTTCTTCTTGATATGGCATCAGGACTACTCATTAAAAAACAGTTTTTCTGGGAAGATAATTTTCTGCATCATCTAAGGTAATGAAAAGATAAAAACCTGATATATAATGTTAGAAATAGAAACCTATTGTTCAACACCTGTTAGATACCTGGTTGCAGGATAATGGCTATATGCACAAAGATATATATTTCACTTTCCACTAGGTGGTGATAAAGGTATGTACACAAGTCAAACCTGAGCATATTTTTGTCTGTAGTAGTAGAAGAGAGAGGTCTTGGAAAACTGTTACATTTGCCTATATACATGGATGATGAATAAAGTAGGGAATAGAGGAAGGAATGGTTAAGTAGGAGGTTAAAAACAGCTTTAAATTTATCGGTCGTATAACAGTACAGTTAACATGTCTTCTACTGCTCATATTATAGCATAAAAGGGGAAAAAAGAAAAAATACACCATAAGCATTTTTCAAGTTTTCTTCCTTTCAAATATATTTACATGTATATTTTTTCCTTTAACTTTTCCTTAAAAAAATACAATACTCTTACCACTGTTGCTTTCAGCAAGTTCCAGATCTGGGTGGGTATGCTCTGTGTATCGGATATGCCTATTCTCTTTTTTCCTTCTCATACGATTAACCACAGAAAATGAAGAAGTCAGGACTGGAGAATCTGGAATGACTCCTTCTTCTAATTCATCTGCTTGTTGCTTTTGCTCTCTGAAGAGAAATTTAAGAGGTTAAATAAAACAGAAGTCGGCAAAAATCAAGATCTGTAGTTGTAGCAAGTGGGACAATCATATGCTTTAAGAAAGCGACTTTAGAAAATGCAGTACTTAATTACATCATAATATAAAAAAGTAACACTATAACCAAGGTTTCAGTCACTTCTGAAAAATTTACAACTGCTCCATCAATCCTGAGAATTATATATGATTTTTGCTCTTCACAGCTAGAGTCAGCATCCAGCTACTGCATTATGGAAGACTTTCTCTTGGAAACTAGGACCTGGGAAGCCTCTAGCTTCATTCTCTGAAGCTTCTGCTACTTTAATTAAAAAAAAAAAAAAAAAGGAGCTGGACTATCAGGTCTCTTCTAATATGGAAGTCCCAGTGTACTTCCAGAATATTAACATAAAATACAAATATTAAAATACAATAGGAAGCTTTTAGCAAATTTCAAATGGTACTGAATAGAACTTCGTTAGAAACAATCCCTGAATTACATGAATAATGAATTTTATTTTCCTGTCTGTGTCAAATGTAACAGCATACCAAAGAGTCAGGATAAAAATTAGTATAACAAATGACTACGTCTTTTCTTGCCAAAACCTGAATTTACAGATAGAGCAAAGGTGTAAGAAGAGAAATATTTAAGTTCTGCTAAGTTCCATACCATTAGTTTAGTACTGATAAGACCACTGCTCCTGTTGTATGGTGGGGATAATGAGGAATGGAACAGGTCTCCTTTACCATCTTTTTCAGTAGCATTTTGCTTTATAACTCTCAAGAGAAAGTACAGAATAAAAGGTAACTTCCTCACCATAAAGAGAAGGATGTAAGGTTTTGGATCTAAGAGGAAATAAGGATATATTTCTGCTTGCACAGAAGGTAAACTATAGTATCTTATACAGAATAATTTAATAATCTGATAGAAAACCTTGGCATACTGACCATGTCTCAATCCAAAAGAATTTCTGCAAAGTTAGACTTTTTAAATACTCAAAGTTACTCATACTAATGAAAAACGGTTACCTTGCAAAAGTAAGTTGGCCATGAGAGTTCTAATTAAATTTATTATCATATGTGGCCTTGCAAAAATAGCCTGCTATATTTTTCTGCATCTTTATTCTATGCTAACCAGACAGTAATTCCTAAATGTAATGACAAAAAAAAAACAAATGAAGAAGCTGCCATAGATGCTATATATCATAAACATGCACTAAATTACTTCTAAGTTACTGAAACATTTCTCAGGGATCCTGTACCAGATTCTTGAAGAAACTTCCATGCTATTTCCATCCATGGATAATGAAATTCCATGGATATTTATCCATGGATAACAAAATTGACAAAGGACTGGATAGTACAATTCTTCTAAAATTTTATTTCCTATTTATAAGGGACTATTAGATTTTTTTTTCCCCAAAACAGTAAATCTTCATTACAAAAGAAATTAGATTTTTGCAGTCTTAGTTGATGACATGCCCTGGAGAAAATCTGTTACTTCACTCCTCTGTGATAGTGTTGCACTGATCTGAATTCTTCATTCTAAATAAATGATACAACTATAGTTCAATCAAAACAATTAAGGTAGTGGTTATATTAAAAACAGCAAGACTATGCTTGTTAATTGCCGTTAATCCACACAATTCTTCACTCATTCCAAAAAATATTTAGCATACTAAGCAAATAACTTAAGTGTTATGTTCATAATTCTCAACTTTCCTATAGTGGCCAGTATAACCTAAGACAGTTACTGGAAGCTAAATTGCAGGGTAGGCTCTCAAGATAATAAACTTGCATGCCTTTGTCTAAGATGAATTAGTTAATTCCTAACTGCTGTCAAACTGGATAGGAAACTCATTGTAGAATGGCAATTATACAGTGGAAGACATACAGAATTTTATTACTAATTGGTATTAAAAAGGAATACTCCTAGCGCTACATAATACATCTCAACAAGATGAAATACAGGGAAAAGAGATGATTATGCAACTGAGAAATACTAAGGAACAGAACTGCAGGAACCGTGAACTCAATTTCCTTGTTCCTATAACAAGCATATTTTTGGATGAAGAAAAAATTATATAGCCCCACAGATCAAGTTTGCCTCTGCATCTCCATTCCCTGTACTCCCCTGCCACGTAATGCAACTGCTTCTAGTCAAGTCCAAAACCAAAATGAAAATAAATTGCAGATGATGTCAGACTACAGCTGCACAAGAATTGCTTCTGCCTTATACAGAGGTCATAATAATATATATTAAGTACAATACCATGTGGCATATTTTTGCTAGCGTATCAGATTAAAATCTGATAGTCAATTTGCTGTCCTTTATTTTTATGGGTTTCTTGAAAAGTTGCCTGCAATCTTGCAAAATTATTGCAAGTTTCCTTCAAAAATGTATTGAAAGATCCTAGGATGACTTAACTGTTGGATAAACTAGTTTCTTAAAGTCTCATCCTAGGAAGAAAGGATTGGCAAAGTGTAAGAATGTAAGGCTTTACAATGCACAAAGACCAGAATAATTTAGAATCACAGAATCATAGAAAGGTTAAGGTTGGAAGGGACCTCTAGAGGTCATCTAGTCCAACTCCCACACACACGCAGGGTCCCCTAGAGCATGTGGCACAGGGTGATGTCCAGGCAGGTTTTGAAGATCTCCAGAGAAGGAGGCTCCACAACCTCTGTCGGCAACCTGTTTCCAGGGCTCTGTCACTCTCACTGTTAAGAAATTCTTCCTCAAGTTCCTGTGGAACTTTTGGCGCCTCAATTTGTGGCCGTTTCCTCTAGTTCTATCACTGGCCACCACTGAGAAGAGGCTGCAACCATCACCAAAATGGAATTTCTGTGACAAATGCACATTAGCAAGATGCCATTTTTCCATTTTTAATTCAAAGTGGCAGTAGATTGTCACCTATATTAAGAGCAAGTCAGGCTCTAAAGAACTCAAGGCTGAAATGTACATTCCCAGAAGTTGTTACTGATGAAGGGAAAAAAAAAAAAAAGCAAGAACAAAGGGGAAAAAAAAAAAACTTACTCTAATTTCTTCTGCAGTTGCTGAAATTGTTCAGATATCTTTTTATTTTCATCTTGTAAGTTGTTCTTTTCATTCACTAAAATTCACACAAAAACAAACAGTACACAGATGTTAACAGCATGTTATATTTGATTTTGCTAGGTCACGAAATCAGTTTTAAAACCACAGGCACCCTTGCATCCCGTAGTTTATCAAAAATTTCAAGTTAGTAATTAAAAAGGTTACAAAATTATTGTTAAAACAAAGGATTATGATACTAATTCCACTCAATCTTTAACTACTTTTGTCTATGTCCAATGTGCATATTAGTGAGACTGGACTGTAGAGATGAATGAATGTTCACTCAGCTCCAGGGACACAATGGTTTCATCAGGTTGAAAGAAGCATATGTTTAATAATTAGAATTTCTTTTTTAGCCACAGAAACAATCAGTTGGTTGTAGAGAGAGAAAAAAAATGTTCTTACAAAATCAGTAAGATATTTTGAAACAAAGAGAGGTTAGTCAGAAATCTTTGATATAATTTTTCTTAATTTTGAATTCATTATGTGTACAATTCAAACACTTGTTCTGTCACCTTCAGCCTTTTTTGTCTCAAAACAGTGGAATGAAAGTTCCTACCTTTCCTATTCATTTTCTTGTTCCAAGTTTTTTATTGCATGTTTTACCTCTGTATTATTCTTTATTGATCTCCTTGCTTGGCTGAGACAACATACATAAAATCCCAATCCAACAACCATAAGTGTCTAACATTGTCATACAGTGGTCTGCATGATTTGCACCCAAAACAGGTATCATCCTGATTTTTAAGGCCCAGAACTTAATACAAAGGCTGTTTGTACTCTGTTTGTTGTTGTCATTAAACATAAGAATTCTTAATATTCTTGATACTATATGCAAAAATAATATTCCTGACAAATTGATATAATCTATAGTAATACAGAATTTAGTATTTTTATGATTTAATCAAACATTGAAAAGCCAATTTGTGTCTTTCATTTCTCACAATTTAAATTTCAGTGTATACTAAATTTCAATAATACTCCAGCATACACAGAATCTAAACAACTAAATTTCAATGAATTCTTGAATAGTGAGGCAAGATGACTCAGCGTTACAAAAAAAAGAGAGCATTAACGTCTCTCTTCATTAAAAGATTTAATGTCTCCTGCCTTCCTATCATGTAAAACCTTACACAGAAGTTTACTAGACCAAGTAGTTTATTTTTTCCTCTCCCATAAACACTAGCTCCTTATTTCAAAATGTACTGGCTACAAACTGCATGATGTGATGGGATTCATTTGTGACTTCACAAAAATTCACGAAGCATTAGTTTACAAAATTTTATCTTCAGATGCATGGATAAAACTCACTAAGCTCAGTGATAAGTTTAAGATTCTGCTGCCGGATATTCTCAAACTCTTGTTGTTTCTTTCTCATATGTTCTTCCGTTACAGCGCAGCGATCACACAATCCCGCTCTTAATCTGTAAGAGAAAGTACAGATGTTACAAAAATATTGCCATACATGAAGCAGATTATCAATAGTTAATTGGATCTTTAAATAAGAAAACAATTGGAAGTTTCTGAAAACCATGTCAAACACCACTAGCATACTGACACGGCAGTACCTTGAGATTTTTGAATTACCTTCCATTTAATGTACAATAGCTAGCACCAATGACTGCCAGTACCGGATGCTTTCCAAACAATATGTATATTTTAGGCGGAGTGTGCTATACTGCCACTGAAAGCCTTTGTAAGAGGTTTTAACAAAGATTCTATGCAAAGCCAATAAAAAAACCCCACAAATTCACCTGTCTTCCAAAACTTTGATAGTATCATGAAGTGCTTTTTGCTGCTCTCTGAGTTGTTGATTCTTGGTGTAAAACTCTTCAAGTCTTTCCGCATCCCTAAAATCAAATAGAGAAAAAAGTTATTTCTAGCTTTAACTTATAGCTATTATCTTTTCAAAACAGAATTATGGCTTTGGTGTTTTTCCTTTCTTCCTCTTGAGAGATACAAATGATAATCAGCAAAAAGAAATACTAAGTTGAAGATAAATGAAGATAAATTGTTGAAGATAAGATACCAAGTTGAAGATAAATAAAAAAAAAATGTTTTTCATGTGGAGTCTCCATCTCTGGAGATCTTCAAAAGTCACTTGGATGCCACCCCGTGCCACATGCTCTAGGTGACCCTGCATGTGCAGAGAGATTGGACTAGATGACCTCTAGAGGTCCCTTCCAACCTTAAGCATTCTATGATTAGCAACAATGCCTGAGTTAGAAAAGGAGTAGTTAGTTCCTTATTCTTGTAAGAGTTCAATTTTTGCTGATAAATATGACTTTTGCACAAGATGAATATACAGCTGATGACAGTCAAGGTATAACAGCTAATGCTGTTCAATTAGCAACACCACGGGACATAACCTCAAGCACTTAACTAGTTCAGCTGTTGAAGAACTAACTGGGATCTTTCTCACTCAAATCTGTCTTTATTCTCTCTCCTAGCAATAACTGCATTTTGTACTACAGCAAGCCACATTTGGTTTGTAAAGCCCTAATAAATCTTTAGATTCACTAGAGCTCTAGTTTTCTAGGCAGTAATTTCCCAGAGTCTATAGAAGATGAATTCTCAGAATACAAATACTGGGAAGCAAACTCTCTTCCCAGAGGTTTCTGAAACGGGACAAAAGCCTGGATAAAATTTTTTGTCAGAACTGCGTAATTAATAAAGAACATCTTCTCCTCAAGAGAGCTATAGAAAAGCAGCAAGAACATCAACTTCAGAGCCTTAGCTTCATTTTAATCATCAGATCACAACATGTACTCAAGATACTAACAAGGTGTAAGCAACAAGTACCTGCGCATTTTTCTCTACAAAAACAGCATCTCTCATTAAAAAATAAGCAGTTGAACTCACATAGTATGAAAATAACTAGTTTCCGAGAACATGTTCTCGGTTTTCATTTTACCATGGTATCCTTACTATATTCCACAGATGCTGGTGTTTGTTTTCAGCATGCTTGAGTAGGAATATTTGAGGAAGCTGTGAAATTGGCTGACAAAAAGCTGCTATGCACACACATAACAAACCATATCTACAACCTGTTGATACAATTCTTTTACACAGATACACTTTCAAATAAGCAGTATATAAGTATATATATATATATATCTATAAGCAGTATAGAGATAGCAAGCAGTTTCTGCTGTGTACCATCCAGATATATCTTATTAATTCTGAAATTTTAAATTTGAAATGTTATTTTTCTAAAATACACTCCAGACCAATATTGTGCTTTCAGCTGCATACACAGCATAAAGATCATGAGGAACCATTAACAAGCCACTTAGTTAAAATTCATTAACCAAATATAGGCCGTCAATAGGAAAACAGAATAGCCATAAAAGTGATCTATATTTTTCTGATGACTATGAGGAAAACCTCATATTTTCCACAGCTTATAAAGCTTAAAGAAGGCCCAATATAACTAATCTTAAAAAATTCTCTCAAGCCATCTTTATATTATTATTCTATGGCATTACTTTTTTTTTAATTAAAAAAAAAAGACCTAAGATATACTGTATCCCACTGAAATCCATAAAAATGCTGCAATTAAGATATTAAAATGACAAAAGGAATGAATTGTAGCTTTTCAAGGATTCCAGGGCAGCTGATATACTTGATGGACATTTTTGGCTATGAAGACACTCTTCATAACAAATGGTCTCTAACCTAGCATTTACAGGCCATTAGCTCCAGTGCTGGAGTGGAGTAAAACATAAGGAGCTCTTTGTCGGCTGATTATCAAGTCTGAAATATTAAACCTCAGGTATTCAGAAGCACCAAAGAGAACAGACCTCCAATAGAAGAGGATTGCATCTACAATGTAGTGATTATAGAAAGATCCAACAAACAAAAATTAAACCATCTGGTATGTGTCGTCACATAACTGTTAATATTCATCATCTAGAGAATGAATCAATCTATACAAGCCTTTTAGAATGTGTAAACAACTCATGACACACAAGGCTAAGATAATAGTTCATTTCACCTTTTAGAAACAGTCAAGCAATCACATTTTGAGGGGATACCGCACATAAGAAATAATAAGGTGTCAATCTGATTTTCCCCCAAAGTTGAGTAAGTGCATCCTGTGACAATAAAACACAGCACTGAATATTTGTCAGCCAAAAGCCTTCTAATAAGGTACACCTATGCTCAGTAAAGATTTAGATTGCTTGTGGTACTGCATTATCAATGTTGAAGTTTAGTCAGCCTACCTTAAAAGAGCAACAGATAGGTTGCTCAGATTTTACAGAAATACCTGCTAAGATGCTATGAAACACTCTCTTTTCAAAAGCTTTATAAAATCCATTTGAATACATATGCTGACAGACTAAATAAGCAGTGGGATTCTACTGCCACATCTCTTTTTATCATCTTGTCACCTGTTGCAATCCTAAACAGCAACTGCAAATTGTCAATACTCCAGTGTGCTCCACCAGTGTTTAGGCATCAAACAAGAAGCTGTAGAAAAGTTGGCAAATCTTGGTGCTGCAGAGCAGGGGCATGTGCAGGGAAAGAGAATTAGTGACAAAGGTGCTGTCAGGATTGCAGACCCTGCTGGGGAGTTTGGGAGGGAAAGCATGAAATGATAACAGCTATGGGATAAGATGATGATGTGAAACATAATAATTAAGCCTTCCCTTTGTGTCCTGAACTGTTCCTTTCATCATTAGTTATTATTATACATGAGTACTAAGGAAGTGCAGTGTAAACTGGGAGGTACCCACTCAGTAAGCATCTGCGTGACACCATACGGACAAAAGCCTAATCTATAAGCTTTATCTATAGATGAAAATCTATAGCCTTCCTAGTTCAGATCAGTAAGAATGGAGCCAGTGGGAAAACATGACACTTTGCAGGCTTAAAATGCTACTGTGGATTATCATGTCCCTGCTCAAACATTAGCGGACTCCGCTAAGGCCACTTCATCTAGTCCATTGACCGGGACTAGGTGGTATCTAGAGGTCCCTTCCAACCACAACTATTCTGTGATTCCATGACCATATATACCAGAAGAAGGGAGGTTATTAACTGAAGTGAACATAAAGCTGTGAAGGTCAGAAGAGACTCAAGCACCATAAAGGATGGATAAAATACGAAAAGATATCTAGGAAACACAGCAACATAGGCACACAACTGAAGGTAATTCCTATGAAACTTAAATGAAAAGAAATAAGAACAAATTTACCAGAAGGAAGACAGCTATAATTACTGAAGAGCAGTAATAAAAATAAATAGCAAGTATGTATGTAGTCTAGTAGAGCACGCAAAAAAGCCAATGTATTTTTAAGATAAATTTAGATATTTTATGCTACAGGAAAAGAAAACGCTAATTCCATGAAAGGGACTTCACTCCTAGGGAAAGGCACTTTCATTTTCCCTAAACCCAGAAGGGAGATAATGCTTATTTATAATATTTGGAAAAAATGCATTTACAAACTACAAACAGGATAACCATTTATGCAAATAAAAAAGATAAAGCATAATAGGAATGAATGAGACAGAAAAAAATGGCTAGACTACAATCTGGACACAAAAAAAAATATGCTTGAAAGCATTGTGATGGCATCATAAAGCTGAGACTGTGTATCTTTGGATTCAGATGGCAATACTGGGTATGTAAGTATGCCTTTTTCTGACTATAGCAAAAAAAAGTTTATTTCATACAATTATGTTGTTTTCCAAAATAAATAATAACTAAGTAAACTATTCTTACTTCTCTTACAGTATGTGAAAGTGACACTCATAATTCAGGCCATAGGTAATTAAAAAAAAAAAAAAAAAACCACCAACTGTGAAACTTGCTCTTTCACTTCCCTAAATCTGAAAGCAAAATTCAAAATGTCACATTGCCTTTTATCACTTACCATTTATCATTTAGTTTAAAAGTGACTTTGGTCACCAGGAAGTCAATACAAAACTGATTTAGTATTGTACATGTAGACTGTTATTCTACTGTCCATGACAACCCTGTAATACAGATTTTTTTCCCCCAAAGTTGTTTCTAACAAACAGACTCAAATAAAAAGTAACCACAGAAGACTTATGTAATATCTTTAAGTATAAGAACTGATGAAGATTTAATAAGATTATTAACAAAAACCTTGCTGACTAGCTAAAAGTTAAAGGCTCAGAAGGTGATATTAAAAACCAAACATCTGTCAAGAGATTTTTTTTAAACATTGTCTTGTTACTTGCAAATTCTTTTTTACAAATTTGAGCTCAATTTTAATATGTGTCCCTGATAATTTTTCATATTAGACATATCAAACATCCTTGCTGGGCATCCTAAAAATATCAGATAAAAAATCTTACCAGTTATTTCTTGAAGGAAGGCAAGCCTAAAGTTCAGGTTAAACATCCTATAAAAAGTTACATACACCTTTAGACAACTTCAGCTGAACTACTGAGCTGAACAGATTTATCTATGTATGAAGGAAACATCCATAAAACCCCAGTTGATTTTACAGATATTGCTGCTTGCTAATTGCATCCAGAATCTCCTTTAACAGAATAGACCATCAGGATGTGTACTTACAAGCATCTTTCCTTTTTCAATTTGGATATTTTCAGTTGTAAGCCTGAAAAGAAGGAAAAAATATGTATTAAACAATTTTCATTTAACAAAATTAGTGGAACAATAAGCAAACTTTCCTTCTGCACTGGTGTCTGCCTGAAAGAAAGAAAAAGGTTGATCAGTTGGAGGGAGAGGGAGAATGGTTAATTCTAGACTCCCTGGATGTGTTCTGCTGGACCTTGGAAGCAAGATCAGCCATTAAGTTCCCTAGGAAATGGGGATTCTGTAATAAAGTAAACACCCATATTTCCAGTTAAAATATGGGTTTCCTCCTTTATAGAGGAGAGAAAGGAAGAGAATACACTTTTACTGAGAGTATCAAGCACTATTTTTTTTATTGCATACACATAACACTTTGTTCTATCTGTGTATAGACATAAAAACACTTGTGATCTGGCCACTGAATTGAAAAGTGTTACAATAGGAAGCTTATCAAGAACAATAATTTAAAGCTTTACACTACACAACCACCACATAATCTACCTGAAGTATGCTCAGGCAGAGTCAGCCAAAGCCTCCCTGGAGTCTTTTGGGGTGGACAGGAGAGCAGTATCTCCTAGGTGGCCCTTCTGCCACTACAGCCTCTACCCCCCAAAAGCTAGAAAACACTTGTCTGCTGTAGAAGTGAAAAAAATTGCAAATACCAACAATGCTCACAGACATGAAGCACCACCGGGCAGAAAACAGACTAACCACTCTCCTTTTTTTTCTTTATTTTTTTTTCTTTTTTTTTTTTTTTTTTTTTTTTGAGTGTGCATGCATGAGCAGGTACTTTAAGTATCGCGGGGTTTAATATGTGGGCCACAAACTATAGAAATTTATGTGTTGATAACCATACACAATCACTCCTATTCTAAGTAAATGGTTATAAACAATCAACTCAACTCCAAATGTGTAAAATCTTACACCCATGCACTGGTATTTTTATTAGAAATTAAGCAATGTAATTTATTTTTAAATACTAGATTTACTTTAAACTGTGCAAAGTTATGAACAACTTCAGTCTGAATGCAAGGTGTCCTGCAATAGGATTAGTCTCTTAAAAAAAAAGTAATCTTATGAAATCAGAGTGTTTATCAAATGAAAAACAACAAACAAACAAAAACCCTCTGACAATTTAAATTGAATTTAAATCAAAACAGCTGCCCAGTATTATGCCTTATTACAGAAAAGGCAAGGTAAGACAACAAACACATTTCATTCGCTTGTCCTCCTCCTTGTCCTCCGCTTGTCCCCCTGCTGGGGAAGAGTTCAATTTTCAGGCGACCTAAAAGCAATAGGCAGGCCAGCCAAAGTCTCAATGAACCCATGCCACAGAGTGCTGCAAGATGCCAGTGAGACACAGAGATAAAAAAATGTATGGAGACTACTTCAAAAATACATCTTGAGAAATACAGCGAGATTGCTTTTATCTCTAAGTGTTCAACACCTGTGAGATGTTACGTTCTGTCATGCAGATCAGCATAGAAAGAGGGTTTATTTTTTTTTAAGGAGTTGCTATTCATCAAGACAATTAGGCATGTGCAATTAAAACCTCTATAAAGCAGGCTTTAATGCTGCTCCACGCCCGTCGGAAGGAATGAGGCTGCACAACAATGTGCCTCCTGTATGAACAGGTAGTCTGTTCAGCAAGGCTTTCGGCTTGTAACATTGGCAACCCGAGCCACAAATCGAGGAGGCAGAGCTCAAAAGGCCCAGCACTGTGCTGCAGGTAACATTATCTCCCCTCTCACCTGAATTCAGCAGGAACCAAATTAGTTACCTTAAAAGTTACCCCCTTTCCCCCCCCCCCCCCCCCCCCCCCCCCCCCCCCCCCCCCCCCCCTCCTTTCTTCTTACGTCTCAATTCAAAGGACTAGTATGAAAAGGCAGGAATCCAATTTGTTACACGGAACTGAGAGTACTGAATTACTGTATTACCTGTAAACTTCTACTTTTCCAGAGAATTGGGAGGTTTGATCTGCTCTGATTAAGACAGCTTGAATTTTTCTTACTATTTTTAACAACTGTGTAAACATTTCTTACTCAACCGTTCCATGGAATAGATGGCTGCAGACTATATAAATATCAGTTATCTAAAACTCATAAGAGCTTTAGTAAATTGTCCATATTAGAGTGATGGATATTGTCTTTAAAACATCAGTAGGTAAATTAATATAAATACACAACGTTTATAAAACTTAAAACTTCACTAAATGTAAAACTTTGACTAACGGACATAACCATTACTGTTCAGATAAATTTTGAGACACAATAAGTTTTCTTTTTTAAAACTGAGAGAGCCTGGGAAGGCACTTGATGACTGAAGGTTTCTAGGAATGGGATGGACAAGCTCTATCAGGAATGACACAGATCTAATCCCACCTTAAGGGTATAGAGATGGACCAGATGACCTCCTGAGATCCCCTCCAGCCCCAACCTCTATGCTACTTTACTTTTCAGTAGTCTCTTGGCATTTCCTTTCCTACAACAATCTATCAACAAGTCACTTTCCTCAATTTTTTTTCTTCATCAATGTCTCCTGCTTTTCAGAGGTAAAGAACAGAAATAAAATTGGTTTTTTTCTTGTTCTACTACACAAAACTTGTCTTACCAAGGTTTTACACTAAAATACAATAACTAGTTTTAATATACAGCTTCAAATGTGAATGCATCCTCAGGAACAATGTTAAAAGATACATATGCCCTGTTGATTCTGTTATTTCAAGCTAGATGCAACTATTAACAGCTGCATAAACTAGTCATTTTAGAACAATATTACTGGATTTCTCTCTAATTTCTGTGAATTACAGAGTATGCCAAACATTCTTCAGATGGGTAATAAAAGCAGAAATCATTTTAATGTTTTAATTGTTTTAATGGAACCGAGTTTCTGAATACTTCTGAATTCCATAAAACTCAGTTGATTTCAGCCACTTTAGAAACACCTGCAGGAGTGATACCCATGGTCAAGCTGCAAGATGGTGCTAGTTCAGCTAATGTCATAGAAAAAAAATAAAAGCAGAAATCATTTTAATGTTTTAATTGTTTTAATGGAACCGAGTTTCTGAATACTTCTGAATTCCATAAAACTCAGTTGATTTCAGCCACTTTAGAAACACCTGCAGGAGTGATACCCATGGTCAAGCTGCAAGATGGTGCTAGTTCAGCTAATGTCATAGAAAAAAAAAAAATGCCCTTTACAATATAGCCATGTGAGAATTAAATAAAATCCTTTTAAATTTAACATGTTTGAAATTTTCTAAAAATATTCTACATATAATATAATATGCCTGCCCATATAATATTGTATAATATGCCTGTCCATTTCACACTCAAGTATATATGCTTTTCACAAATTTGTAATATGAATTCCACATTTGTCACCCGCATTCAGTTCATTGACCACTCTGTATAAAACGACCACTCTGTATAAAACGTCTTTCTCCAACCAGTAGCTTTCCCTTAATACCACCATCTTTAAAATATATTTTTGCTGACATTTAGATTGGAAACTCATGAGTCAATTTTAATTCTTATTTATAGACTTCAGCAACAAGCAAAGTCCAGGCAAGTCTGTGTTTGATGTTTCTAAAATATCTTCCAGTGCCATTTTCTACAAGAGGATCCCCACCTTTTGAAAAAATTAACTATCCTTCAGGCATGCCTTTGATGTTATCGTGGAAGACCTAATTTTACCTAACACAGTGTGGGACATACTGACAAAGGGCTAGGCATGAAAAAGTCTGCCTAGTGGCAAAATTACCTAGCCCCACCCTATGTGCATGCTGAAAAGTATCTTCATATGCATAAAGAAAACCAAAATGTTACAATCACGTGCTGCATATCCCCCCAAAAACTAGAGAAGGGGTCACTTAACACCACCCTGTGTATTAGAGCCTTTCGTTTTTCAAGTTTTTGCTGTTCAGACATGCCATAGATTGCCAGATCCCATTCTGTCTGCACTTCCGCATTTATCTGCACTTGACATCACACCCACTCTGGAACAAACCATAGGGAATGAAAGAGAAAAAAAAAAAAAAAAGGTAATAAAAATAGGCAGTTTTGTCTTTCTTTAAGAACACAATATAAAATTATACCTTATATGGCATGAACTATTTTTTAAGACAGTGCTATTATCTGCTACATCTTTCCTTTTATCTGCCAAAGTGATGAAAGTTTTTCAACACTTGCACAAAACGTCAAGGCCCAAGGCTGCAGTGTTGAGTCAAACCTCCTATACCTTCCTGTAGGAGGTATGAAATATCCACACATTATAAAATTTCGAAACTGAGCCGGGGGAGGCAGGACACCAGCTCATAAATGAGGCTATAACTAGACTTAAATGGGCAGACCTGAACCTGTCTTGAGGCTCCGGAAACTGACCAAAGCCACTGGAACAATTTTACTGTGAAGATGAGTTTGTATGACTAAAGCCATTAATTCACAAGAGTTCAGTGGTTTTTATTCCAGCATAACATAAACATTATTCCATGCATAAGGAATATTAAGAATATAAATATATGATGTAATAATGAATCTCTAATTTTTATATTACTAATCTTATATGTTAGTGTAAAATGGAAAGACACTAACAGTCTAATGATAATAAAACTGGTAACACACAGTGTAAAATAATACAAAGCCCTTGTAAAAATGTCTTGAAAAAATGTAGAACACTGAAAAAAAATTATTTTTCTCTTTGGTAATCATAATGTGTAACAGGTTATGGTGTGCACTGCAATCAGGCATAAATCAGGGAAAAAATGCAGATGTTTGTCAAGGTCCTAATTTAAATATATCTGAAGTGATGAAACCCAGAAGAAAATTTAAAAAAGAAAAAAAAAAGAGGTGAGGTGGAAATCTGCATTTTGAAACTTTGACTGATAACCCTTTAGTAACAATGTAACATTTAAGCATTTTTGAAGCAAAAATAAATGGCTACTAACATTGTGTTATTTCGCTTCACTGGCCTAGCAAATCATTTATACTTTTTTCATAGTTTAAAGCAAATCCTGCTAGGTCAAGCTTAACTTGTAAATCTCTAAAGGACCTTTTGTAACCATCCCAACCAACATAAAACCCTAAAAATATACTTAGCTAACAGAGATGGAGTGGTGCCAGTTCAAAGTTTTTCTACAGTAACAACTAATCTCTTGTAAATCCAGCCTAGAACGATTTACCTTGCACTTCCTTGTCGTGACATTCTTTCAGTTTGGACCACAGTTCCTTGAAGAAATCTCCAGCAGGTTCTGCAGAACTAGGGCTCCCACAGCCTCCTCCAGATGCATTCATCTTGCTCTCTCTGCTACCGGCTTCTTCCGCTTCGCTACCAACCAGGCTTGCTCTCTCCCTTTATGTTTTAAATTACATAGCTACGAAGCCGTTTCAGAAGACAGGTGTATGCCTGTAATGACAGATGGACAACATTTATGTTTGCATTCATCAGAGAATAACTTGCAGCCATGGATGAAATACAAAGCTCACTGTCTATCCTTGTCAGGATGTGCTTAATTACAGACAGTCACCCTGGAAGTGTGGGAGCTGCTAAGTATTTTGTCACAAACAGAAATATTCTCTTTTTTAACCACAACTTTTAGGAATCTTCATTTTTTCGCCTGTGAAAAGCTATTGCTCAGCAGAGTTCCAGCTTGCCAAAAGTGTCCCAGGCTTCTAAAACTTTGCTAACAACAAACACTGTTTCACAAAGCCTTTAACATGCATTCATATACATGCATTCTTCACACAAACATGGTTTTGAGTTACCCTCTTCTGCAAAGAAAAATTCAAATCTCTCTTGGAAATTTTATTGATTCTACATTGAAATTGTTTACACTCCCTGATAAAAAGGAAATAGATTAATCTCAAAATGTATAAATCTCCCCAAACATTAATATTTTAGGATATCTATCTTAATAACCAGAAACTCTCTCTGATAGAGCCATCTTACCCACAATATTTCTGTCTTTTGAAGGATTCCTTAGCACAGAGGATAAGCTACAGGGGAAGCATGGCACAAAGATACGATTCAGTTCTAATTACTGCGATGGGAGTCCAGTATTAAAATACTCATGCAATCCTTCTATCCTTCAGTCCTCTGTACATGTAACTTATATAGGCACACATTATTTTCTCCATTCTTTAAGCAATCAATTTAAACATTTTTGAACAGAGATGGAGTATAATTACTAGATGCACATTGCAACATACATTATTTTGTAATACAAATTTTAATAAGAAAAAAATAAGGTACATTGTTTTAGCCCTAAAGTAACATCCTTATCCCCCCCAACACATCACAGACTGTTTCTACATAGAGAAATAAAAGTAGCATCTGACTCAAATTCTTGAGATAAAAGTTACAGTTGCACTTCAGACAAAACAAGGCCAAGGCAAGAAGTCACATTTTCTACCTTAAAAACCTTCAGGCAACTTAAAGCACCGTCATTGCAGCCACAGGTTTAGCTGATCTCCTGGACTCATCATGATAAAATGCTTAGTCCAGTGGCTAGTGACCTACTCGAGACCTAGAGGCCTTGGCTCGTGTCTCGTATCTTTGCATATAGTCTTAGCTAAGCCACTTTTCTCTCAGTTTGCCTGTCTTCAAAATAACAGAATAGATGGAACAAACAGCTATTCTTGACAACGCAGGGATATTGGAAGCAGTTTTTTCCCCATACAACAGTAATGCCAAGTACCACAATAACGGGTGCCATGAGAAAGCCCCGCATTGGGAGCCCCGCTCCCAATTTTCTTTAACGTGCTCTCTCTCGAGCAAATTCAGGACCTATTTCAATACTTCACTGCACGTTAGCTACCGCTCTTATTCTGAGAGGAAACTTTAACAGAAACCAAAATTACCTTTTCAAAGGAGCAATGCCTACAAGTCACCAGCTGAAGCTGAACAATAATCCCCTTGCACCCTCACAGTTGAAATGTTTCACCTTGGGTATTCACATTAGGCCATCTTAGAGCATGTCTTTGAGGAAGACATTGCCTAGCGACATCAGGAACATCTCTTAAGCACTTGCTCTTCTACCTTCAATGACAGATACCTCAGAAACTCTCCTTTTCTCCGTTGGGTGTTGAGACAGTGAAATCAGCTAATTTGCTCTTCCTTATCTCAGATTTGAATCTTTTGCGCAAGTCATTTTCAAGGAAAGGGCACCTGACCAGAAAATCATTTTGATTTCCTGTGGTCAAGCTCGTCTATAGTGCTTTCTTCTTCCACCCCAGGAATGGTGGAGAAGGGGAAAAAAAAAAAAATCAAAGCCCAAAACCCTGCAGTTTTTGCCGAGTTACTGCAAGCAATTAGTATCTCAACAGAAAGTAACCAAGAGCAGCGGGTTTGTCTCTAACTTGATGTGCATCAGCACCAAACAGAGGGATCACGGGTCTCTGGAGGTGCCCAACAAGCCTTCCAGAAGGCTGCCCCAAGCATGCGCTCGCACAGACCTTTGGGCAGGTCTCGGCACCTGCAGAGGCACAAGAGGCCCATGTCAGCCCTGGCTTCTTCCACAGCACCCATAACCGCTCTGCAGTCCCTGGGCAGCGCTCCCTTCCCACAGCACAAGCGTCTGACGCCGCTTATACCACACAGCTCGCTCAAGACATGGGCTGTGCCCCACGCGCCAGGTGGGCAACCCAGCCCGGCCGCTGCGCCCGGCGGAGCGGAGCCCGGGGAGCGGAGCCCGGGGAGCGGAGCCCGGGGAGCGGAGCCCGGGGAGCGGAGCGCGCCGCTCGCCGCCCACCCCTGCCGGTGGCCGCGCGGACCCCGCACCGCTGCGGGCCGGGCGCGCTGGGCTGCCCGGGAACGTGCGGCCACGGGAGCGCCGGGCGCGCGCGGCCGTTACGGGGCGGCGGCCGTTAGGGGGGCGGGGCGCGCGCCGGTACCTGGTTGGCTCCCGGCGGCCCGGCGCGAAACGGCGGGAAAAGGGAAAGCGGCGCCGCGGGAGCGGGCGGCATGGGGCGGGGCTCTCGCGAGGTTTCTGCCGCTGCTCTCGCGAGAGCGAGTCGCGGGTCGCGAGGCTGTGCGGTGGGGTGGCCCATGGCCGCCGCGCAGCTCTGCGAGAAGGCCCTTCCCCGTTATCCTCCGAGTTGCCCGGCCCTTGCACGGAGTGAGCAGCCCACGGGACATGGGGCGTGCTGGAAACAGAGGCTGCACTAAGAAAATAAAATCAGCCAACCTGGAAAATAAGTTGGTGTGGCCCATCTCTGGGGTGTAGCTAGTCTGGCAGAGGGGCCCCACTGGTGGTCAGGCCATGTGGCAAAGTCTGCAGCCCTCGCATGGACATGGAGTGTTTTTGGAATGTCCAATATTCCCCTCCAGGGCTTAATGGATCTAGTAAACTTGCCGATAAGGCAGAACTGCCCAGAGCAGGCTTTAATGCTTTGTCTGAGCATAAACTGTAGGATCACAGAATCATTAAGGTAGGAAAAGACCTTTGGGATCACCGAGTCCAGCTGTAAGCCCGTCACCACCAGGGCTGCTAAACCCTGTCCCTAAGCGCCTCTTCTACACAGAGCCTGAGCGCTGCCAGGGACGGTGACCCCACAGCTTCCCTGGGCAGCCTGTTCCAAGGCTTCACCACTCCTTCCGTGGAGAAATTGTTCCTAATGTCCAACCTGAACCTCCCCTGGCGCACTTTGAGGCGATTTCCTCTTGCCCTATCTGTAGTTACTTTGGAGTAACACCTATAGGTTTGTACAATTAGTAAGGTAAGAACATAGTGGCCGCTGAAGCCGGCTGCTCTATGTGATACATCCATTTCTGAGGGTTTACCAACTTTTTTTTTTTTTTTTTTCCCCCAAATTGTAGATCACCGTTCAATCTTTGGGATCATTCCTGCTACTTCCTGTGAGGTAAACCTATTGACTTTTAGTTTGTAATTTTACTTAAGCACAAAATAGAAACAATACAAAGTTTTTCACTAATACTGTTCTGCCTTCACACGGTTCCCCAGTACTGTTTTGGTACATGTGGAAATGTTTCCAGATACAGCACAGTGGCAAGCTTGGAGGTCGCGTGGCAATCTCCTTGTAAAGCCCAGTCCTGAAAGCATAAACTTCCTCAACTACTATTAATAGCAATATAAATAGCATTAGGTGCACAAGGATTTATTTTACTAGTTGTTAATAGCTGATTCATCTTGCTTTTATTAAGTTGCTAGATCACAAACTTGAAGTCTGAACACTCAAAAAAGTGTTATAAATATGGAGCTGTCAGCATAAAAGCAGATTTAATATGTTATTTTAGTATTTCGGAGGTAAAGTATTTTGAAATAAGAGTAGAGTCCAAGATGACTCATCAATAGGCAAACTTTAAATCTATTGTTAACTTTATTGAAAATAATCTCAGTTTCCAGTTAATTGTCTACTTTGATCTTTAGCATTTGGATTATTTTTCGTTAACTTTCTTCCTCATTCCTCACTACTGATTAGTCAATTATTTTTTCTACTAAAACATCTCCAGTGTTGAAGAGCTCAGCAGGTGATTAATTCCATCATGGGTTTGTCCATTTTCACATTAATACAAAAGAACATGTAGTAAAACTTACTACATCTTATGGAAGCAACTGCACTAGTAGGTTATGATAGAGACACCAATGTTCTTAGGTAGTGATGGCAAGCAGTCTTGTTCCCTGATTTTTAAATTCTACTTTTGGATTTTCTATAATATAAAAGTTAGTGACATAGGAAAGTTATCATTTTCTCAGACTTAAGACACCAGATGTCTGTAAATACGTACAGAGACCAGATAAATAGGAGTACAATTACCCTGCTGATGGATGAGTCATCCTGTGATGAACTGGACCCTACTTTTTATTTCTAGGAAACACTCTAGAAAATATTTGTGTCTTCTTTCAAAATTATCTGCATGGATGTAATTCTCCTATGCTGAACTTGATAGCAGTTTAACTCCATTGACTTCTGCAGTGTTTTCCTAATTTACTAAACAGTAAGTGAATTCAGAATAGGACCAGCAGTTGAACTATACCTTTATCTCCCTTCCAGATTTATTTGGTTTTATGCAGAAAGGTGCATTCCATAATCATACTTGACCACATACTTGACCACAAATTACTGAATCGCCGATCCCTGTCTCATTAAATGTGCTAATAAACTGCTGAAGATCAGATATTCCACGTTCGTTTATACTGGATATTTAAGCTGACCATTTTTTTTTTTTCCCTTCTATTACTTTAAGTTTAGATGCAAAGACTAAAACTGTCTTTGAATGACAGTTATCAATGATCATTTGCAATGGTAAATTGTTCTTTTCATGTATAGCTATGTAACAGTGATGCCCCTATTTACTCACATATTGTATAGCACATCTGCATACATGAACAGAGTGCTCACAAATGCCCTGACACGCTGGATCGGTGTTGAGACATAAATACATTGCTCAATCTCTGGGCACGTTCATTTCATGAACTTCGTGTTGTAGCTGCCAATGAGGGCATCGAAGGAGCCTGATTTCTTACCCACTGAGTGAGTGCGTGCGACACAGTTCAGCAGCTACCTTCCTTCCTGGGATTTGAGCCAGGAGCACAGAAAGGGGCAGTCCTATGCATGATTTCTTACAAGTGGGAGAGCACATGGAGCCCACAGTGTGCCTGGCACTGACAGCATTTGTTTTTCTTCTAGAAGAAAGGAAATGAGCTGCTCCATCAGCCCACTAGCTGAGTTTGAGTCTTCCCAAGTTGCTGGCAGACCACTTTTGAAATCAAGCCAAGGGCAAATTCCCTGGTGCCAGTAACATTGTTCACTTTAAGGAGCCCTTCTGTTTGAAGTGCTGACACTGCTCCTCACCTGTAGTCTGGAACAGCCCAGGTTTGTTCAGCTGAGCTCTAGTCTCTAGAGAGAATTGATGCAGGAAAAAGGCAACCTGAGGGAGGCCACTTTAGGACTCCAGTGCAGTGTTCTCAGTCCTCCAACTCTAAAGAGCAGCACCTGTATGTGTTAGCTGCAGGCTGAAGTGGTTTGATTTAATGATGTTACTCACTAAAATCAATCGATATGGATTGCCTGAGTAGTTAAACACATTTATATTAGCCTTGGAAGGCTATTTCAGTCTTGGAAGGATGGAGTAAAACTGTGCAGGTCTGTGTGTCATGCCACCTACTTTTTACTGTAGTGAATAATAAGAATTCAGGACAAGAGAACAAGCAAAATGGAAACAGCAGATAGGAAATGGTATTTTACTTACGTTTTAGGGAGATAAATCCCTAAGCAATGGCCTGTGCCTCCCCAAAAAAAGCAGCCAAGCAAGAACCCAAGTAAATTAAAACTCATAAATTGCTGAAAGAGAGGATGGGCAAGCAGTATATTAAAACCTGATTTATTTCATTTGAATTTAAAAAAATGTACCATGTTCCAATTCTGTAGCTTCAGAAAATAGAGCTCTCTCTCTTGGAACATTTTTTGGTCTCCACAGAGTCTGTGGTCAAACCATACAGTTCAGGCAGTTACTTTTTTTTCTTTCGAAAGTGATGTATCCCTTAGTCTAACCAAATTTTAATTCCATATTTGACAGTGAAATCAACAGAGATGCTAATATATATATTTTTTTAGCCTAATGCACATTTTTATCCTCTGTGAGATTGCAAAGCGTTTCCTATATTGCTTTCCATTCTCCCACACTCTCAAGAACAATTTTAACAAACCAATACAATGCAGCCATTGAGAAAGTCATCTCAGTTCTCTCATTCATTTTTTAAGCTGCCTTTTTATTGGCACTTTACAAAAGAAGTGTTCTTTTTCTGTATTCTTTTTTTTTTTTTGTATCAACTTGGAAATAGCAGGCAGTAAACACCTGCATAATTGAAGCTTCCTGTCGTGTAATTTCCATAAATTCTTACATAATCCTACATAGATCTTCATGTATCTAATGGTTTAAATCCACTGGTAGGATATACATATATATAAAAAGTATATATATGTATATACATAAATATATATTTACATCGTAAGAAAACTGTAATTGCTTCACTTAAAGATAGAGTAAAATAAGACTTCCAGAGAGTTGGAAGTGGCTGTATGATTTTTTAAAGAATGAAGATACACAGATGATGAGAAGATTCAGATTTACTTTAGTTAAAGAGTTATTTTGTCCTAACAGGCATGACAAAACCTGTCTTCATTCCTTTCTATTCAGCTCAGCAAGTACTTCTGTTCTTCAGTAGTTAATCAGTTACTAGATTCCACAGCTTTTGTTTTTGCACTGTTTAATATTTCTTTTTTGACACTGTACCTGTGAATGGATTCAGTTGCAGATCTAGATAAAACTTTCAGTGCTGCCTGCTGGTTTTTGTTAGGATTATATTATTATTATAGTTGCTACCACTGTTACTCATCACATTCTAAACAGGTAAGTTTTTAATAAATGCATAGAAAGCAAGCAGTAAAAATGACAAGTACATTTCCTATTTTAACATTAAGTCAGTTTTGAAAATGTAAATCTAGGTTCATTAAGTCATTTCATAAAACTGAACAATTAAAATAAAAAGTTGGGCCAGCAACTATTAGTAACCATACACATTACTGTAATGGCACCATGCTTGGTCACCACACTGCAATTAAGAGACAGGAATTATAACAACACAATAAAAGAGAAGACCGAGAAGGATACCGGGATGACCAGCTCAAAATACTAAGTCACTGACAGTGGAGCTTCTGCGTCGCACTCCTGTGCTTAGTTCATTAAACTGTCTCTCCAGTAAATATTGTGGAAGACAGAGCAGGTGATGTTGAGCTGCACACAGAAGGCTCCAAAAGCTGCAGCCACAAAAATGTCAATGAGTGCCGCAGAGGCTGGCAGTACCCAGACACGTTAAGGAGACAGCCATTCTACTACTCAAGCATAAGATATATTTTTTTTTTGCTTCAGTTTATCTTAAATTAATTTTAAAGAAAGACTTTCAAAACTCACCCTTCTGTTTGAATTGTGAAAAGTTCTGTTCTTGATCGGGGTGATAAATATTTACTATTGACTTCCCCTCCAGCTATAAACCTCAAGTGTAAGTAAGATGAGGAAGCCACTGTGGACCACACTAGAGAGTGCCGAGAGGAGATCTGCTGCACCTAAGATATATACAATGTGCAATGGATAACCTAATATGCCTTTCATTTAACTGGCTGGGCAGGTTTCTGCATTCTGGAGAGCGTGGAATCATACCAGAATTTGTTGGCATAACAGGCCCGTCGGACCGGTTCGCCGGGCGCCCAGGAACCTGCCCAACCAGTCTGCATCAAAGGCTGGCCCAACATGCTGCAGCTCCGCTCGCTCCTGGAGGCTTCACGCGCCCGCCCGCAGTTATTCACGCCTCTGTCAGCTCCCAGCGAGCTGCTCAGCAGAAGGATGTAGCCTCCAGCAAAATAATTCACTGAGGGGTGGGGGAGCGATAGGTCCTTGTTGAGTTACAGTAAGACCTTGTTGTTAAGTTTTCTTTCATTTTCTGTGCAGATGCACTGGGCTAGAGGTCTTGCCTGGCACGAATGTGGAGGGAGATTGGAAGAAAAAGGTCTTCTTTTATATGTCACTCTCCACACAGACTTCTTAAACTAAACTAGACATGAGCTGTGCCATGTGCTCCCTAGGGGTCCCCGTTGGAGCAGGGGGGTTGGACTAGATGATCTCTAGAGGTCCCTTCCAACCTCAGCCATTCTGGGATTCTGTGAACTAGAATTCTTAATAACCCACTTTTTAGTGTGATTAGCTAAGAAAAGAAAAAAAAAAAGTAAGTAAAAACGTAAGTTCCAGCCATGCTCTAAGTGTGAAAGAATAGCGATTCTGGGATTCAGCTCTGTTCCTTGTGGGGAGGCTCCGGCTCTGTGCGATGTTGCCTTGCATTAGTGCACACAGTGTTTGGCAGGGAAACAGCTCAGGGCAGACGGAGTGTGTGGAACACGAGCAGGAACTGCCCGTGAAGAGGCTCTCTCCTCCTGCACTGCCCTGGTGCAGCAGCACACAGGCTGCAGCACCAGCCGCCGTGCTGCTTCCTTTCCATGCCCGAGGGGCAAGAATACTTGCACGTTGGTCCTGCATATGGCATATGTGTCCAAGCTGTAGGCAGAGATCAGGGTATCTGCCCCAACAGAATCCTGCATCTGTGTGAATTTACTGCTTCCTTTCAAATAGCATAATTTTCAGATCTTGTGTTCTTAGGGTTGTTGATTAAAAGCTGCTAGAGCTGCAGATGTGTGGCACTTCTGGAAACGTGATCATGGATACATAAAACTAACCTGCTAAACCTATGCTTAGGATCCTTTAGTTTTTATTTAGCCACCTCAATTTAAACACTCAGGCTTGGAAAAGATTGGCTCCGTTTAGTGTTGTCTATGGCTGACTAACTTTATAAACTTGTGCTTGTTCATTGAGTAATCCCACTGTGGTATCATTTATCCTCCTTTGATCTTCATTTCTTATTTATTCATTTTAATAATAGCTACTAGACAACTAGTGGTCAGAACAAGAATGTCTCATCAACTCCAACCAGCCTTGTGCAACACAGAGAGCAGTTTTTTGTCACTGCTGAGAATAGCTATCAGAAGAAATGCTGATATTTGTATATGCTGTATTCAAACTATTTTTACCAAAGGAAAGCAGCAGCTTTTATTACATTTTATGACGGCCTTTAAAGGAAGGCTTAGTTCCGACGATGGCAACGGGATTACTAACTGAGCTGAAATGACAGATGTATACTGTTTGTGCTTGCACACACACCACCCCGGGCTATGATTTCATACAGCTCAGCAGGGCTGGGCTTGGTCACTGCTTGGATAAGAGATTTAGAAGAAAGTCTGCTGCAGGAAGTGGTTTTGGTGATTCAGAGTGCTATACTCAATAACTGGGCATCAAAGCCAAATGTAATGGCGACACTGGGTTCTGAACATGTCGTAGTTTTGGTTATCCTAAAATGGGTTCTTTTAAAGACTCCAAAGCCCTTTCCATAAGCAATCCATTGTGAACTGTAAATCCTTGTCCAAAACGCATATAAGTTGTCTGGAAACACTGCCTTCAATTTGATTTTGAGTGCTGCATAACTGGGAGGATTGTCGGGCCCATTAGCAGGGATAAATCACAAACCCAAGCAGCTGATAAATGACATTCAGTGTGGAGAGGATGCTGCCTTCAAAGCAGGCTAAAGGAGGGCTGATGTGCTTGCAAGTTTGTCTGCTCCTCCCAGCTCTATCACCTGGTCTCATAAAAGATGCTGGCTTTGAAATTTTTCTTCTTGTATCCTGAGCTTGTCACAGCAGCATGAAGACTGGGCAGAGAACATTCTGGCCATTTTTAAATGGATAGAATAAAGGTCAGCATTTTTGATGCTCTCTCTGGAATAAACCTGGAGCCATGTAGTGAATCTAATAGTTGGCCTTCAAAATGCCCTGTGCTGGTTATTTAAATACTTGTAGTGTTGGAGACTGTGGGGACAAGATACCTTTGCTATATTCCTCTGGTAGCGTAAAGGAGAGTTTTAATACCTTTTCCCCACTCTGGCCTCTTGTTCACTGAAGCCAAAACCACCATGTACACACATTGCATATTCAGTACAGACTTCTCCCGTAAGATTTCTGGCAGGGTTGAAGTCTTAGATTTTACGTTCACTTCCACGAGTTATAGAAATTTAATTTTTCAGAAGTACAAGAGCAAAGGTGTAGGAGAACAAGGCTGTTGCATGCAGCAGTGCACTGCTGGATAACTATGTCTTAACTGTTATTCTCAGGCTTGTAATTCATGACAGATCTAAAAATATGTATTCCACAGAAGTTAATGTTAGAGTATCCAATTTGATTGGAGTTCTCTGCTTTTCCTCTCAAGAAAATTGCTTTTCCTCCCAAGGAAGGCAATATGGTTACTTGAAGTATGGAAATACAAATCCTTTCTTAGTTCACGTATAATTTTCAATAAGGAGCTATTATGGATAAATGGTCTTTCAAATTAAGCCTATTATTAAATGCTTTTCATATTGAAAATAAATTCTAAAATGTTTATCATCTTCAGCTTCAGTTAATAAATATCACGTCATGCCTCTCTGTAGACTCTTCTAATTTATACAACAAATTGCAAACTCTCACAATTTATGCATAAAATCTTATTGAGGGGAAGAGGCTCAGAAATGTGCAAATCTGAAAAGTAAGGCAATCTAAAAGGTGCAGGCTTTGACTTGCTCTTATAGTAAAGGTATGCACAAACATTCATGTCTACAAGTATTCATTACAGAGAGTTTACAACATACCTCCCTGTAGCTATCAAAAGCTGCTCAGTGCTTTCACAAACAAATTCAGATAACGCGCATGCCCCCACACCCCTACCAGAGTTAGGTAACATCTCTCGCCTCTCGGCTGCTCGTGTGGCAGGGTTAAGGGCAGTGAGACTCCGGGTTCATAAAGAGCAACTTTAAAAAACAGGCCAAGTCCTACCTTGGGTGGAGAAGGAAGGCGATACTTCCTCTCTCACCTAGGGGCTAGAGAAAGATGCCTCGAGGTGAGCCAAAGGATGCAAACGAAAGCATTTTTTTGAGGCTTTTCTGTACAAGATCAGAGTTTGTTGCTACTAGTTTGCCGCCGATGACAATTTCTCAAGTTTTCCCTGGGCTGAGACTGCAGGGCTGGGCATTGGCAGGATATCCATAAAGAAATACAGCAAGAGAATTATCATTATCCTCAACACAAGAATAAACTTGATATAAAAATGTGGCTATTTTGCTTTGAAAAGAAAAAGGCTTAAAATGCCCTTTCCCCACCCTGGTTGTCAGTCTGCCTCTTTCTTTTCTAACAGTTGGTGCAGCTCAGTCATTCAGGAAAGGAGATCAGTTCTGTGAACTTTTGGGTGTAGGGAGGTCTCCCTGTGGGCTATTATGCTACAGGAATGCTGCAAAGGAATTGAGAGAGAAGAATTAGTTCCTAGGAAATTCCAACATTCCTTTGAGCTCTCAGACAGGAGGAGGGAAAAAAAAAAAAAAAGGAAATGCAAAAGGAAAGTAGAAGAAGCTCCTCAAACCATTAGATGGGAATTTTTATTCTGGAATGTGATTGCATAAATAGCTAGAACCTCCAATTTTATGTAATTCAGAGGCCACTTCCTTAAAATCAGGGTTTCCCAGCAATTTGTATGTAAACTCTTACATACATACATAGTTCAGTTAGTACTTGCTGCAAAACAGGCTTCCACACACTGAACTATCAACATCCCTTATAACTGGATTTTCTTCTTGACTATCATCTGTGTCTGAATTAGTATTATGCAGCATTCCAGCAAATCTTCCTATAGGTATTTAGGAACACTTTGCCTTTCTTTTTCATCTGAAGATTGATTTTTACAGGATAGTGAGTATTTATATCAAAATAATAATTCAGAATTGATGTCTCTATTTTTTTCAATCTGATTAATAAATACTTATAAAATATTAAAGTACTACTTACTTGTGTTTCCAGATGGCACTCTATTAACATGCCTCCTCTATGTGCCCCATATCATGGACCTCACAGTTCGCTTTCACCGTGCTGAAATGGGATACCTGATTTCTCCATTTTGTTTTCTACCCCTTTGCTTTTTCTCAACATGAGAACTACTTTCCTGTCTCATGCTAGTTTAGCTTTGTACCTACATCCTCCTCTGCAGTCCTTATCTTCTTGTCCTTTGAGTGTGAGTGAGAAATATATGATATTAGGAATAAAATATCTTTTTGCTATAAATTTGAGAATATACTTTGTTATTAAACTTCTTCAGAATTCAGAATATCAAGGAAACCCAACTGTCCTTGTGCTCTGTTGCATCAATTCAGCAGTTTCTTCCAGCATTTTCTCTTCTAATACCTAAAGCCTGGTTAGTCTCATGTTTCTGCTATCTAGAAACAGTATGTGTAGGAGGATATAAGGAAAAAATTAGGTGAAAGTAAAGGTAGGTTCAAATTAAAAAAAAAAGAAAAGCAGATAAAAAATAATTAAAAGAAAACCAGATTAATATCTTTCAGGTAAAAAGCAGAACTTGCTGAAGTTAGAGAGGGCTTTGCTAATGCATTTAGGAGCTGGATTTTGAATTCTCTTATGCTGCTTTTCTTGTAGAGTAAAATAATCAAACAAGTTTTGGGAAAATGACCTTTCCACAGTATACTTTTGGCTAAGCTGCCTGCTCTTCGAGGCTAGGGGAAAATAGACTTGTGCAGCTCTTTCCGTGTGTGCTAGCAGGTTGCGTGCAGGGTCGTGCTGCTACCTGTGCAAGGGTCTGTCAGGCTTCTTTTTTTTTTCTTTTTGGTCTAATGTATTGTCATTCTTACATTAAACACAGCTTCATGACCCCTAATGTGTACTTACTGTTTCCGCTTAGATAAATGAGCTATTAAGTCTCAGCTTAGCCACACTGAACTAACTTAATTTATTTTAAAATTAGTGGAGGAGAATGAGATGAATCGGGCGTACTCGTTCCACCTCATCTCCTCTGCTCCCATTTCTCCAGTTTCTCTCATGTGGTCGGTGACTCCAAGAGTGTCACACTTAACCCGTTAGCTCTCCCAGGGCCTCAAGCGGATGAAGTTCATACCAACGTGGCGCTGTTATCGACACAGCTTGAAGAAAGGGGCTTCTCCTTATGGCTCACCCACTACTACTTCTCTATCCTGCTTAAAATGCCAGTCCTGGTTGATCCCAGAAGGAGATTGCTGGCAGAGGGAGCTTCCCTGGAAGCTAAGGTAGTTTTAAGGGCTCCTCAGTGCCACTGCTGCTCTAGTTGCACCAATGAAAGTGTTTGTGGGCTTTCTTGGTGGAGAACAGCAGTGAAATAATCTGGTTGATAAACACTGCACCTCAGCAAAAGGGACTTTGTAACCTAAATTAATTAATTGAGTAGCACAGCCCTTAAGTCCTGCGTTATGGTAGCTGGTCACATTTGGCAGGACAGACCAAAATGATGGGCCCACAGGATTTAATAAATAAATAAATAAATAAATAAATGAAACTTGCACTTCATTTTCAAAGAAAGCCATCAGTAGTAGCACATCTGTTTGATGGGGAACCCCGCACTCAGCCTTTTTGAATATCTGAAACAGACTTTTGGAAACTCTGCTTGTGTACCATAATTAAAATCTTATTTTCTATGATACTAATGCTGTTCAGGACTTATCTTTATGAGGAACCTGTATAACAGACTTGCAACAACTGTACAACAGGTGCATCACTGGACTAATTCTAGAAGCTACATAATGCATTTCCAACTTGTTTATCACTAGAAAGATGGTATCAGCTAAAAAACAACCAAACAAAAAACACTGAAAAGATAGTTGTGATTTAACAGTATCTTTTGTGTTGGATGGTTTGTATGGCTCGAAGACAAGCTCTTCACTTGCGCAGGAAAGAAACTTTGAAGTGATTCTTCATTACATGATAGTGGTCAAGTTTCTTTCCGCGCTCTGGTTACTGAGCTGTGCATTACAGTGTTTTCAGAAAAAGACCAGCAGACACAATGTAACTATTGTTTCTTTAAGTGCTTGCCATCTTCTGAAAATTCCTAAGGAAGTGGGAATTTGCCTTAAGGAAGGCATATTTTTCTGGTACTTGCAAAAGCTCCTGACATAAGGCAATTCTGTCATAACTGACCATTCAGAGAGCCTTTACCCAAGGCAAGATGAGAATTGTGAGTCATGCCATCCAAGGAAACACCACTATTTTAATGGAGAAGGGATTTTTAACTGACTCAGTTCAGCCAGAGCAAATTCCTCTCCAGCCACTTCTATCGATTTCCATTCCTGAAGGGTAAACTATGCCAGGAAGTCCAGCTAGAATGCACACTTCAGTGACTAGACAACTTTTGGGATTTGCTCAATAAAAGTAGTTTAAAATCCTGTCTTCATGGGTTTATCTAACATAGGAAAAATGCAGAAGTAAGCTATGGCCATCTACTTTTCACTAGTCCCTTCTGGGCTAACTCTTGCAGTTAAGTATAAGATTATTTGCACAAATGGAAAGCTTGTGCATTCTGGGGACATTTCCTACCCTGCTTTGCAGCAATTGCCTTATGTAGCTGAGACCTAAGTAAATCCATGAAAGGGTATTAATAACCCGTGTGTGAGATTGATCTGTGTTTACGTATGGTTAGCACAAAGTAGATGGAAATGTCCCCGAGCTGGACCCAGAGCTTCTCCTCTGATGTTGGTGCTTATGTGGATGAAGTGCACCAGTGAGTTGGCTGAAGTGAAATCTGACTTATCTAAGAGGAGTGTTTCTACCATCCCTTTTGCTAGTTCTCCCGGTGTTTTCTTCTTAATGAACAATTGCAATTAGATCACAAGTTACAAAACCAAATTGCCTGTAGAGTTTGTAGGCCTTGTGTGTCTTTGCCAAGCAACAGTGTGGTTTTCTTCTTATGGTTTTCTTCATCTAGAAGTAGCAAAATCTGAACATGCTGGTGAAGCTCTTTTTTGGCCCAACACCGAGGAAGACAAAAAATCTGATGCACCCTCTAGAACTAACATAAATACATTTATGTGGGGAAAAAAAGTAACTATCACGTGGGTAACAATTGCTTTCCTTAGCTCGCCCAAACACAGACTCTCCACCTACCTTCTTACAACCGGGCTGACTCATGCATAGCCAGGACTAGATAGTGTGCTCTATAAAATGGTGGCAAATAGGAATCTGAAAGCAAAGAATTTTGTCAAACAAATCCCTTTCGATTAGTGTAAATGAAAACATGAAAGCTAGACAAAAAACCTGGGAGAACAGCTTCCTCCATCCAAGACATTTAAAAATATTTATGGATTAGTGAATAACAGAGTATGTGCACTTCTAGTTAAGAGTGTTTCTGACACTCATGTCTGTAGTTCACTCCTGGCTTGTATTCAAGCAAATACAGAAATATCATTGACTCCAAGAGCGACTATCAGGAACTTCATATTTGATTTGTGCTTAAAACAGCACAGAAACAGAAGCACAAGATGTTAAACCACATTGAGGTTCTGATCTCAGGTCAGTGACCATTTAAACAGACTACTCTATTATGTATTAATGTACAAAATATTCAACAAATGAAGTTAATAAAGTTATTTTTCTAGCCTGAAATGAGTGGTGTCATTTCAGATGCAGGAAGAATTTGTTCTGTCCTTTTGTTTATTTATTACTCTTTAGGTTTTGTGTTTTAGGGCTTGTCCAATAGCTGTCTCCATTTATGCTGTGCCAGCACACGGAACCAGGGCATGAAGCAGATTCCCCTGCTTTGTAAACTGGGCTGGCAGTGAACCTGCTGTATATATTCTTGTGCTGGGATTAGAATACAAAGAGATTCCCCTTGCCCAAGCAGGCAATTGCTGCTTCCTTAGGACAAATCGAGCTGCTCCTCTGCAAATGGCCAAGGCGATGGATGGAGAGTGTCTATTTGGAGGAGAAAGCAGGAGGAAGGAGGAGGTTGCTCCTCTCTGCAGGAATCATCTCTACTTGCATGTTCTTCCCAGCAGTGGGATGGGTAGGACACACAGCTCGTGTGTTGTCAGCACCGGTGAGTTATCCGCTTCCTTAGAGTGCCAAAATCCAGTTTTGCCCACATTGCTAAGGAGCCCAGGGACAGCTCCGTGTCAGCAATGCTGCTTCCTAAGAACTCAACAGACTTTCCTGCTTACTGCTCAAATGGTGCCTTTGTTGTTCTTCCAGTCGTACCTGCCTCTCATATTTTAAGTACAAAGCAGTACAGGATTAATAAAAGTGGAAAGCGCGTGTTGGAACATGGCCTATTTGTTACAGGAAACTATTGTCATGCAGTACTGACAATCTGACATAGACGTGATTGTCTGAATTGCTGTGTAAAATGGGAGACTTACCTTTGAGAAAATGTATACCATTTATCAATGGCTAACCTCCAGGCTGTTTTCTTAATGTCAGTGAGAATAATTTGAAGACAGAAAGAAGTTATCTTTTTTGGTGACCAACAATACAGAACCACTTCATTTTCTCCCTCCTCACCTTTTTTTTCTGGAGTCCCAAACTCTTAGCTCATTTGTGGACTGAAGAAGAAAGAAAAAGTTCCCTTATGCACCATCTCCCCACCACCCGTTGGCTTAAGAACTAGGCAGGATCTGGCCCAGTCTCTGCAATTCAGATTGAGATGTCTGCTGTTACTTACACAAACTATGCTCATTCTCAGGTACATTTATTTTATCAGACAAATAACCTGAAGAAGCAGTTCACAAGTAGTGATCAGAGGCAATCTACATATTCGGTTTCCAAAGAGTTCATTTTGTTTGTGGAATTGTCACCATCTGCTAACAACATTGCAGTCCTCAGGGAAACCAGACATCTGAGAACATCTGAAAAAGATCTGAAAACAGCATCTGAAAAAAAAAGTAACATGGATGTTTCCAACGTCACCAGCGTTTTCAACACTATCAAGCCAGCAGCATATTTAAGAAATGAGGAAAAAAAAATCTATATCCGAGTAACTCATTCTCATTTCAGTTCTGTGCCATATTTTCCTGTGATTCAGCTTTGAAATAATCACCTTATAGCAGTTAGGTGGGAAGTTAGAAGAGTTAAACCAGGGGTGAATATGGCCCTTTTGTTTGTACTATCTGTACTTTTTGTACTCTAAAGCCCAGGGTGACACTTGATACTGTACTCCATCAAAGCCTTTCAGGCAGTGCTCCCCATATCAGATTAATGATGCTCTGAGTTACACAGGCAGCAAATCAACCAAATCAATACACATACAATAGCTCAGGTGGCTTTTTGTCAAAAGAATGAAGGGCTTGCTGTGGCAACAGCACCGGAAAGACAGAAATAGGAGGGCAGATGGCTGTAGGGCCTCTTTTGGGCAAGCGAACCGTCTGAACTACTGTCATCTCAGCCAGCATGTGACCTGGGAGCATTTGGCTCCAGCTTCTTTCCTCCCTTCCCTGTGGCCCTTTGTTCATTGTCTTTCAGTGGTGACTTATGTTGGAAATCCATATGTTACTGCTGCTTACGGATCTCCTAACACCAGAGGAAAGCAACCTGAGCTTTAGATACACTTCACAAGCTGAAGGACATAATGTCTGTCTTGGGAGGGCCACTTAGGCTGAGTGTTTATAAAATCAGGTTCCCGAGAATGCTGCAGTTGCCTGATTTTGAGCAGCCACTACATTGCCAAGTGGTCACTTGGCTCAGGTTGGACATCTGCACTTCTGTCAAGTAGGTTGGCCACCTGAACCCCTAAATACAAATTCTGGTAGGGGGGAAAAAAAAGTCTTTTTTTAAAAATGTTTGGTCAAGACATCAGGAAGGATTCAACTCTCTGTTGACAGCGCCTGTGTTATTTCTTTTTTAAATTATTTTTAGTCAGGATGTGTATTTTGTATAAGGCTGGAGGATTAAAAGATGTCTGTGAAAGGAAGGTTGGAGAATGCACAAGTGCGAAGAACCTGACGAAAGAATACTGGGTTACTGACCTCAGGATAACCAGGCTGTCTCCTGGCTTGGTCTGAGATTTCAAGGTTTAAAAAGGAGAATTAGCTGAACTGGCTGCTTAGGGACAGCAGGTAGTGGAAAATCAGATTTTTTTTCCATCCTCGTTGTCCCAATGTAACTGAAAGACAAGTAGCATAAACCCAGTTGCCTGAGACCCACACAGAAAGAATGCCCCTAAGCTGGCTTCAAATTTGGCAGCATTTTCTCTTATGTGTTACAAAGCATGAGGAATAAAATAGCATTTCCGTGGTAGTTATATGTTTTATAGCGCATCCTAACGGTAGAATCAAGGTCAAGTGTTAAGAGAGTTAATTAATTCCACTTTTCTGAATTACCCGTGAGGTTCAAGTTGTGTGTGTAGTAATTACCTCTTTTAAGCTGCTCAGAGCACAGAGAGTGGTTGTTGCCTGCTCTCCTTCTACCTGGCCAGAGCTGCGCTGACTCGGGGGAGCTGAGCCCCGCTCTGTGTGTCAGAGTGAGGAAAGGGCTGGTTGACTTGGTGGCTCAAGGGTGCCGTGGGCCTTCCTGCTGCTATTACAGGCATGGTGAGGTGTGCAAAGGGCACTGCTGTGTTCACCACCCGAGGAATTCCCATTGCACGAGATGAGGCAGAAGAATGTACACCACCATTTTAAAGAGGGGGAGAAAATAGAGATAGCAACAGGCCCCAGGCGACCCTGGGGAATGGATGTCACCATAGGAATTGAATCCAGACCACCTATTTTACCTAGTTTCTCCACTGTGGGACCAATCTGCAGAGCTAAATCATGCCCCATCCACTAGATTTCTGTGACAGGCCAGTTTCCTTCTGCTGCTAACACAGTGCCAGGTCCTGCTCATGCAACTTCAGAGGCTTCAAGAGTATAAGCAAACACAGGAAACCACAATCAAAGGGCAAAACTTGCCCCTCCTGCCTTGGGCTGCTAGTCCGTCTGCTTCTGCTGAAGGTGCCTGGTTCTTTTTAATTATCTTCATTGGATTAGCCTCCACTGGACTTGAGAGTTGATAACAAATGGGAATTTTAACCTAATAGTCTCAGCCTGCTTCCTGGCTGTGTGGGGTGATAGTAGCTCCTAATCCTTTGGGACATGTTGCTGTGTTCTGGAGCTGGTTGATTTAACTGGTTCTGGTGCTTTGCAGCAACAGATCACCACCCATCTTGTGGCTGGTCCTACACCTCACTGGGCCGTGTGTGCTGGAGCCGATGTATTTTGAAGTCTCCTTTGGACTGTGTGGGGTGGGTCAGTGGTTTCTTCCCGGGCTCCCTGGCACACTTCAAATTCGTCTTTCGTATGTTACAGGATGAAAGGAAGATGTATTTGAGCCATCTCTAGCAAGCAGACCACCATCCACCCCCCTGGTGTGGGCAGAGCGAGTGGAAAATGAGCCTCCAGCTGGTGACTCTGAGTTCCTCCACAGACGGAGGGGCAGGGCGGAGGGGATAATCCTGCCCCCGCTTCCCAGGGGAACCTCGGCGAAGCGGGGTGTGTAGGAATCCCGCTCAGAGCTTTAAAACTGGGGTCCCCAGAGTGGGGTGCTGTTATAAAAAAGCACAGGCTCAGTCTACCAGGAAAAGAAAGCAGCTAATGGTGAAAAATTAGGGTGTTTTTACAATTGCGTTTAAAACCCTGGGGGAGCCTATAATGGGCTAAATGGACTGCTTAGAGAAAAGCCCTCATGTTTTCCTCTTTTTTGTGTGTGTTTTAATTTACTGTGTGTAGCTGCCATTATCCATAAACCAAAACTTATGACTCTGTTACAACAGGAGAAAAGAACACTTTATTGTCTGCTGCTGGCACCTCACCCAGAGTCCCCTCCCAGCTTAACAAGCGCTAAGCTTCAATAAGACACAAGACACTGCAGAAAAAAACATCGCCACAAGGCTAATGATGACAACAGCTGCCAGCAAACTTTCCATTGCAAGCAAGTAAAGACTTGAAACAAATTTTAGCTCAAGTTTTGTTTTAGTAGCATCAGTGACATGTCTGTGCCGGCAAAGGCTCAAATTGCATTCCTTAACACTAGGACCTATCTCCTGCAGTCATTACATTGCAACAGCCCGGTAGGAAGGAGTAGAGTTGTGAAGTCTTTAACAAATGTGACTTTATTTATTTTATATTTTTTAAAAAAGGTCTGAAAGGCCAGTTGGGCAAATCACTGGAGGTTGTAGATGAGAATTTCTGCACGCCAGAAAGCTAGCGTGGCCTTGGTGGTTGGAGGACAGCAGCAAAAAGAGGCAGTGGGTCTCAGTGTAGATGGAAGGTCAAGAATTTTGTAATGCTCTTCACTGTTCTGATGTTAATTTTCTTTTTAGCAAGTCATTTTAAAGCCCAGTCTCCATTATTGATCTTACACATGGGAATAACAGCTCTGTACATTATTAGAGGTTTGATTTCATTTGTTTCTCCATTATTTTGCTGTACTACAGTGCCAACATCTCTTATGCACCTCTCCAAATGGGGACTTATGAAGTTACTCTATACAAAAACCTTGAGGATGATTAAAGGAAAAGAGGTTCAAATCCCAGCTAACAGTAAAATATCTGACCAGCATAATCACAAGACAGTATAACATGGGCAATGAATACTGTTTGGCAGAAATGGAGCTAATACAGTCTGTCTGTTTTCTGTCACTTTTCTGAAAAAATGTTGCCATTTTGCCAAATATCTTCCATAACTATAATGAAATAGCAAACGAAAGCAGGCTGGAAGAGGGCTCTCTGTCATCCTGATTTCCTTTTGTCCTATACCAAGTGTGATCCTGAAATGAGGACTATCTTGAGGAATTAGCAGCTAGGTGAAATTGGAACTTGTGCTTCAATCAGGAAGGACCTTTCTGCTCTGTATAGTTGCACCTAGGGGTAGAGATTGTACCCGGTCCAGACGGAATTGGCAGACTGGGGGACACACAAGCCACATCTTCCTTGTTCACTGGAGCACAAGCCAAAAAGGTGCCTACAACTCAGTGTGCTGCTTGGTTTGAGTGCTCTGGCCCTGAAGCAAGTTGAGCAGCCTGTGCCTTGCTGCACACACCAGCCTGTCTAAAAGGTTTTAGGTTGACTTATAGGGACTTTAGGGACGTGGCAATGTTGCTGCAGGGCACTAAGGCCAGAGATGGGACCTGAGCAGAGCCGGGTAGCTGGTGTCTTGGCATGTGCTTGAACCCAGGCAAAGGGAGACAGCTTCTCTGAAGCTCCTGCACCTTGGGTGTTAGCACCAAATAGTTTGGATATAAAGTGAATTTGATCCAAGCTTAAAATGCACTCTAGAGATAAGCATGGTGATCTCCATATCCATGCAGGATGGTGTCTCTTATCAGAGGAAAATCTTCCTAATACCAGTGACTGTGGTGCAAGATACCATTACTGAAGCTGCATCACACTTTCTGTTTGCCTCTGGTGATACCAAAATAAAATACTGGAATAATGTGGCTTGACCTGTATATCCTATATTGAATTTCTACCACAGGAGGTTAAAGAAACAGCTTTTAAAAAAAGCTTAAACCAAGAATATTTGTTATTAAGTCACTAAGTGATCATAAATGCAGAGCCCCATGTTACCATTTTTACAGAGTCATTTTTCAGACCGTAAATGAACTTTACAGTTTGCAGCTGTTTGGTAAAGAGAACGATATTTAAGAAATTGGCAAATCCCCAGAGTAAAGCGTTTACTTACCCTATAAAAATATGTCCCTTCCATTTCTTCTCCAGAGATGATTTATATTTGTTATCCTATCATCAGCATACAAAGAACGGTATAGGAAACAGGAGTGTGTTTTAAAGGGACTTACACTGACTATAGTAAAAATGCTAAACGTAGAAATTAAAGAAGAATACTGGGTTTGAGAAGTTCTGCTGAGTGTTTTATGTAGAAAACTGGGTACTAAAACTGCAAAGACATCCTCATCTGTATTTCAGGGATATATTTGTATTATTTTTATACAAAACATGTGTCCGTGTTAATTATTTAGGGTCTATTTCTTAAGTTCATTTCTGTTAGAATACAGCAAGAACAAATTCCTATGAATTTTCTTCGAGGCAGAACTCCCACATTTGGCCTAAATGAATCTGATTAGGCTTGATTTATCTTTTATTTATTTTCTATGGGACATGTTGTGGTGTTAATTTAGGCAGGACACTCCTCATTATTTTCACCGGGGAGTTCTGCTCGGAACGGGGGTCTATCCTGCACTACACTAATGATGATCTTGGAGCGAGTGATCAGATTTAAAAGAAGAGATGAGATGGTTTTTGAAATCTTTTACTTTTATGCATATGCTTAAGTTAAAAGAAAAAGAAAAAAGAAAACAAAGGAAAGGATTCGTTTTGAATTTTGCAACACAAAAATCCTTGTTCATTTAGGGAAAAAAAAAGGGAGGGGGGAACTGGATTGTATCCTCCCACGAGGACATTTAATTTAATAAAGCAGCCTCCTCGGCATTGCTCCACTGCTGCTGCGGCGCCTCGGGGGCAGGATTCTTCCTCATGAGGGGGAGGATCTTGGCCAGGCTTTAGGGAGACGCTCAGGCTGGGTGTTAGGGAGTGGATTTGCCCCTGGGGGCAACGTTCCCCTTTCCAAACAGCTGTATGGATTTCTGATGCAAATTCAGTCTTCATTATGTGTGCAGGAGGATTCGTTTTAAGGTAGCTGGGCTGTTCTGTCCTTATTTCTGAGCGTCCCTGAGGGGCCTCCTGCTCCTCAGTCCAGCACTTGGCACAACTACCTGCTCCACATTGCTGGTCTCTGCCTAGTGCCCCACAGGAACGCGGGATGATCACAGTTTAATGAAGCTTTGGATTAAAGTGAAGGACCACACAAGGTTTGGCCTTGGTGTGCAGCTGAGTGCAGTCCCAGGAAGAGAAATGCAGCCTTTCTTCCTCTCAGAGCAGCCAAATGGAGCTCGCTGCCCTTTCCTCTGCTGGGGTCTGCAGCCACCCACCAGGCCCAGGGCTGGGTCCCTCATCACCTTGCTGGGGCCCATCCCTAGCCTCAGTGTCCCCTTATGGGCATTTAAGCTCTTCCATCCAGAAGGACTGTCCAGTAGATGTCAAATATGATATCACTTGTCGCTAGAAGATTCGGGAGCGAACAAGGTTGCAGTGGAGCCTGGATCGAGCAGGTTTGCAGTAGGCTTAGATGGGAGGAAACACTCGCCAGGCGGTCGGCGCTTCTGTACAGGGTCTTGGATGACCCTTTCGTGAGTTTGGGAAATGCTTTGGGAAGGGAGCAGTGCTTTGCTAGTTTGCTTTCAGAGGACATGGACGGGTGATTTGATTCATCTGATCTTTACACCCTTGCTCCCTGTCTAATGATACCCACTTCATTCAGTGTTTGGAGGCGGCACAAACAGGGGAAAGCCAAAAAGCTACAGAGAAAGGATACAAAAGTGCTGCAAGATCCAGCCACAGGACTGTGTTTGGCATTACATGCTTGCCTTTCTCTAAGCCAGGCTTCTTTGATCAAACGTTTTCTTGGGCATGGATCAAAATGGGTAAGTTCATTGCAAACTGCACTCCAAGAAGCACGATAAGCAAGAGGGGAAAATGCCGTTTTGTCATCAGAAGGCTGCAGAACGTCGCGTTTTGATCCCCGGTTATCTGTATGGAGGCGGGAATGTGAGAAGCGCGGTTGGCAGCAAGGGGCTCCCTAGCAGGCGTCCAAGGACATGGCGGTAGTGCCGCCAGATGGCGCGGGCGGCACGAGATTCCCGGGAAGGGCCGGAGCCTCTGCAGCGCGCGCGGTGCCCCCTAGTGCCGGCCCCGCCGCTGCTGCTGCTGCGGCCGCGCGGCGCTGAGCGCGGCCCCCGAGCTGCGACGGGGTTTGGCGTTCAAAGGTGTGAGTGAAATGGAAGAGGTATCGGGATCCTTCCCAGAGGGTGGCGCTACGCACTTAAAGCTTCCAACGAAAGTTTTACAAACACTGATGGGCTGTTATTCTAGCTGCTGGCATCGTACTTTGCTTCCCTTTGCCCTGTAACAGTGAGGCAAGCAGAAGAAGGTGGCACTAGAAAGTCACTTCGGAGTATTCCGTTTGAACGATGAATCCCGATCCCTTCTGCTTTGCTGCTGAGCTTGCAAATACTTAACTGGCAACCTCTGTTGTTCATCAGAGGGGAAAAAAATTAAAGCAAATGAACATCAAAGAAATTGTGAGAGGAGAAGGGCTGGCAGTTTCCACATTAGACTATCCTATTAAGAAAAAAAAAAAAAAAGGTTTGTTTTATCTCGGGATGGATGGGACTTACTCATCTCTGCACAGCTGCCTGCATTGCTCAGTCCTCTCAGCTTGCCCCAGCACGCCTGTTGGGGAGCGGGAAATGGCCTGGCCTGTTGTGTCAGCTCCTGTTCCCCTGAAAGAGAAGAGTTAAGGCTTTTCTCTCTCAAAATCTGAGCTATGATTTTCTGTACTTGGTTCATTCCATACCAAATACTTACTGTTTCTAGCAGAATGAACCTCTTCCTAAGAGTTGGCGCTGGCTAGTTGCAAATAATTAATACAACAGATGCTTACAGGCATTGAATATTAAGTCATTATTTTGCACAGCAACCTGTTAGTCGTATGAAGCTCTTCCAGCCTTGCCAGCTCTCTATTCTTCCCGTGGAGCACAGTCATTCACCCACAAGCAATAGAGAAATATGGGCGTTGTTGTGTTTCCAGGTGTTTTTTCCTCTCCCTTGGTATGGCTGTGGGATCTTGGCTCTGTGAAGGACACCAGAGCCACCTAGGGAGCCTTTTTGGGGCAAAGGTTGGTGAAAGAGCAGAAAAGAGGGTTTTGTGCCCAGTATGTGCCTGAAAGTCAGGGGCTCCCTGGGGATCCCTGGTTCGGGGCACACGGAGAGTCTGCATCAGGCTCATGACTCAGCTGGAGGAGTGCCTTGGTCTGAGCTTTGGATACTTAACAAAACAACGAAGACAGTTCTTATTTAGCTCATCTTGAAAAAAATGTGTGAGGAAATAACAGCCCTTCTAGGCCTGATACTTTGTTTTTTTAAAAGAATATTCATGATTCACTAAATAATTAATAAGCATTTTGTTATATATACGAGAATCTAAGAAAATCGAGTGACAGCTATTTCAGTTGTGTAAGCTTCAACGGAGTGAGTTGCCCGAATTCACTGTGTGCTTCAGAGCCTGGGGTTTAAGCACATCTATAGAGCGAGGTCTCTGCTCAGGCATTTTGCTGAGTCGAGGCCTGGGACACATGTGGGCTCGCGTTTGCATGTAACACAAGGACAGCCAGCAGAAAACAAGCATGACGAGAATGTATTCCCTCGAAGACACTTGGAACAGATAGTTGCGCCTGCAGTTAAGATTGTCCGATGCTTCCCAGTGAGAAAATGGGGGAGAGTAAGTGGGAACAGATGTGGGGACCGAGCGAGGAGCCAGGGAGAACAAGCGCAGCAGAGTCTCCAGCAAGAAAATACATTTTTCTTCTGTGATGGAACTGCGCTTTCCCAACTTTCATCTTGTGTTTGCTGTCTAACAAATAGCTTTGAAATGCTCTCGCTGAAGATCTGTCTCATCTCTCCCCGTGGCTGCACGTAGACAATAGTCTTCTGCTGTGCCACCAAGTGCTCAAGGAGATTAGGATGATCAGAGGCTGTGCTGCGGATCTGAGTGTTTGGGACCCGATGACTGCCCGTGAGGTTTTCCAGTACTCTCTCTCTCCCTCTTTTTTTCTTTTCTTTAAGGGAATTGCATATAAAAACTACATTATTTAGCTTGCAAGTCAAGCACTACAAAGTTACAAAATATCAGAAATAAATTGCCTGTGTTACATTAATTTGTCTCTTCCTTGTGTGTTCGTGACATTTACATGATTTTTTCCCACAGGGTCCTTGACTATAGGATGGGCTGTACTCTCAGAACAAATCAAATTTCTGTCAGCCTGAACTCTGGGAAAAGCCAGAGAATGGACCCAAAGCTGTAGTCTCAGCCACCAAAGAGTTGCAGTTTGCTAGAGCATTTCTCTTAAAATCCAGCTACAAGAGAAATTAATGTATGCTTGAAGCAAAAGCTATCAAACTCTGACTGTTTTTTATCCTCTTTCTCTTTCTGAAACCTATGAAATAATGTGGTTTTGCTTATACTTTCTGAGCCAGGCAGGTGGTGAATTCCCCAGTGGATTTAGTGTTGCCTGAACCCTCTACTGTTTTGATTTAGCTAGTAATTAAAATCTCAGTTAAATTATATGGGGTTTTTTTAATTTTTTTTTTCTTCTGCTGACTCATTCCTTTCATGTTTTGGGTAGTCCAGGTGGGACAAACAGAGAAAAGATGTAGGTGTTTCCAGTCAGGTGAGAACCAGTAAAAGCCCATGGAGGTGGGCACTGGTGCTTGTTCTTCGCAGAAGTCACATGAAAAGCAGAGCCTTTTAGGTGTCCATTTCCAATAACTGGCTTCAAATTTCAATGTGAAAATGAGAGAGGTTTCATATCTCTTCATGACCTTTCTGGACAGTCAAGCCAAGCAGGTGTAAGGAGGTGGTGTTTAAAAGGACCCACCTTGGTCTTCCCTGATTACACCATCTGGAGATGCTGGAATAAGTGGTTATCACAGGAAGGAGCAAATGTTGTAGCAACATTTCTTTAGAAGTTCCTGAATGGAAATTCAGGATTCTTCTGAGAAAGGTCAGGATGACTTGCGGAAATTCAGCTTCTTCTCGTGGTCAGTAAGAGAGTCCAACAGTGAGGTCCTGGTTTTCAAAGTTGGGTTAGGCTTTCCTTAAGTCATTTGATTCCCTCTTCTCACCAAAAAAAAAAAGGATGCAAAAGCGTTATCACTGGGAGAGGAAGAAGAGGTGAGCTAACAGCAGGGATTTGGGGTTCTTCTGGGCTACCTCTGCATCCCTGCATAAGCTAATTCTGTCTTAAGGACTCAGTCTTAAAGGTTTCCAAACATACCTATTGCTCCCAGCCTGATGTCATGTCTGAGAAGCCCAAGAAGAAATGGCCTCCTGAGGAAAAAGTAAAGAGCGGGGATTTGGTGGATAATTAATTGGTAAAAGAGACTGAGGTAAACCAGCATTCCGGCATGCCTGACCTCCAGTACTTCTCCTGGGGAACATGGCCAGAATCTCTTAGGCTCACTTAACTGTGGCAGCTCTGGTGGGCAGGAGATAGTCTTGCAGATTTTGTAACACTTCCCCACAGTAAAGATTTGTCTTACCAGATGAAATGCGGGTTTTCCTATCGTGAAAGGTCTTTGCGGTCTCACCCACACTTAATTCATATTCACCATTGGGGTGGCCTGGCAGAGAGGAGGAGACCGGGATGGGGGCTGCCATTGACGCCCTGCAATAGCAAAGGGTCTCCTGACAAGGCTTGGCTGCACAGATGTTTTCTTAAAGTGTTTTTAGAAGCAAATATATCTGCCCTCTTTCTCCATGTGGTTCTCAATGGTAGATTTCACTACTTCTCATGTATAAACAGCCTGCAAAAGCTGGACAAGGAGTTTTGGAATCTTTTTTTTTTTTTTCCAAGACAAATATGCTGAAGTAATGGCTGTTTGCTAGAATATAGACATATGAAAGGCAGGAGCATCAAGTCTGTCCTCCTGTATCATTTTCAACATCGCCCTACAGTTCTCCACTATGAGAGCTTACATAAAGCTAGAGGCCCTAAAGATCTTGGAGTTAAGATTAATGTATTTCGGCCCTTATTTTTGCTGAGGTGAGTTATCTCACGATATTCAATGGACACGAAGCCTGGAAACTTGCTGATACGACGATGGTTGGCTGAGCGACAGGCCTTGGTGCCCGTGAAATGAACACAAAAGCCTTTCACAACGTGCGTAAACCACGAGCCCCCCTGTTCGTCTCCTGTCCTCAGAGCCCTGGCTAACAGGATATGCCTGCCAGCACAGCTTATAAAAGTGTCTGTTACCAGTTACCAGAATCGGGTAATGAACAGTAGTTTCAAAGACCTTTTACTCTCCTCTCTCCACAAGCCTGGACTGGATTCCTTTTCCCCACTATTGTGTGTGGGGTTTTTTTTTATATATATATATATAATTAATGCACATTTCATCTATGAGTATTACATCTCATATGCAAACCTGCCTGTTTGAAGAGGAAGACTTGATCTAAGACAGAAGCAAGGGCACCCAAAATACTTGTACTTTTTAATCTGCTTTCCTGCATACTCTTTTCTTGCTGTTTGTGTGCCTCTGAGTCCTATAAAACTTTTGATTTTGCTGGATAATTTTAGTCTATTTAGTGGAGGAGACTCAACACTTTAATTTCCTAAGCGTGTAGTGAAAATTAGTAGCTGAGCAGACTTGTGGAGCCTGATTTGTTCCGCAAAATATTATTACTGGACATCAGAAAATCCATATTGGAAAAAAGGGAGCTGATAGATGGCTCAGCCACAGGGAAAGTTTCAGTCAAAGTTTGCATCTTATTAGACACAGGATAAGTCAACCACAAGACACAAAGCCACAGGGAGCTGGACTTCATTTTTTGCTGCCGCTTGTTTTCTTAAATCAGAATATTTGGGGGCTTCCTCTTTCCACTTCCAGAGAATTATGACTGTGCTGTGGTCCAGGGCTTTACATTTCTGCCATTGTAATCTTTTAGCTGTAATTTCTTTTCTGTGGGTTTGTCATAACCCGCAACGTAAAAGTTAAATGTGCAAAATATGGATAGTAAGCATGAATGCTAAGAACGTGTTGGTGAGGTCAGTGTGCTGATAAACTGTGAAGTGTCACTATGGTTAAAAATAGAAAGTAAAAATGCTTTTTCCACAGCTGATTTTGTTTTGAAAACAAAAATGCACGTGCAGCTTGTTTATGGTAAATGCTATGGTTGTGATTGCGTTAGATTCCACAAGAGATCTCAGCTCCTCAAGAAAAATATTTTCCTTGTGAGTGAGGTTGTCTATGTTGGCTTAAAGCCTTGAGGATGAGTTTACGTTTTGGGTATTGTTATTGTCTATTGAATCATTTATTTGGTTATTTTGTTATTCGCTTAGCGAGATCTGTTCTCGTCGAAAAAGGATGAAGATCTGCCATTTTGAAAATAGAAATAAGTGAGATTAAATATTCTTTGAGTATATTTATTCACTGTGGAATCTGTGTTATTTCATAAAAGGGGTAAGATAGAAAAGGTTAAGACTTCTTTCCAATGTAGTACTTGTGGCAGTAGCTTGATTTGTGCTTTCCTGCTTGTTTTAATCCCTTATAGCCCGATGTATATTATGCTTCCTTTTATGGTAAATCACTGTCCATTTCAGTCCTGTTCAAATCACTGTCCTGTTCAGTACTACTATTTAACACTTAAATAACAAATTCCTAGTCATTGCCCAAAGGAAGCAATGTTGTTAAATTAAGCTGTCCCAAGCCTGAAGTGTTGTCGTGAAATAATGAATATTCCATAACCAGGAAGTGGTGGAGTAGAACAGGCAAATCTTTGAAGCCTTGTGAAGTTCTGGAATTAGTGTCTGTATGAAAATCTAATTAATGCTTCCTTTTAAAATCTGTTTTCCATCAAATTGGCCAAAGTTTGATTGGGACCTGGAAATGTCATCTGAACATATTTCCTCCTACAAGACAGAGTATTTGTAGTCCACAATTATAGCTGCTGTCCTGAGCTTTCTTCCTTCAAGCATTTTTCACCATTTCCACTCTGTTGAGATAGCTCCATCTGGGTAAACGTTCAGCCGTCCCCAAAACGTAAAATGGGCTTTATTTGGGTCAAGATATCTATGCTAAAGCAAACGGCACCCTCTGCTCCCGCCAGTGCCATGTGTTCACATGAAGGCTTCAGCCCATTGAATCGAGTTCCTCGCCCGCACCGCAGGCAAAGCGGCGGTTCAGCCCCCGACGTGGGTGAACTATAAACCAGGGACAACCTTGTTTAACATATCACTGCATCTGATTGATATGTTAATATCATCCAAGTTCAAAGCAACACGTCCTGGCAAGATAAATGCTATTTTTTGTTGTAATTTACCATTTCCTCCTTCCGTAAATCCAGCAGACAAAATAACAATGGCGAGGGGGAAGGGGGCTGGCTCGAACCAGTCATTTTGAAAACTAAGAATGCTTTGGCAAAGTACGTCTAACCTGTTACTATAAACATCAGCAGTCCTGTCACTGTCTCGGCCCGTATAAATACATTAATGGCGCCCCACCTAAATCAGTGAAATATGCCCACAGTTCAGACATACAAGTTAAATCCCAGGCAGCAACAATAAGGAGTAGGAACCCGAGGTCTTTTCCCAGGTTTTATCTTTCGCAGGCATCAGCGCTGAGAGTGGAGTAATGCGCTTGCTAAATTCTTCTCAGCCCCAATTCGGCTTCCTCTGTTTGTGTGGCGCTTCCTCCCGCGCTCGCTGCGCCGGGGCGCCCGGGCGGCCCCGACACAATAGTCCCCGCCTGAGGCTGCCGTCACCTGTCCTCTCTCGTCCCTCCTTCTCGACCTGCTGCACCTCGGCTCGAGGAGGGGAGCCCGAGGGCAACCGCAGCTTTCCAATAAAAATGAAAACATCAATTGCGTTTGCTTGACACAGAAAATAAGTGTTTTGCCATGCAGACAGTTGCACTCATCGAAATCCTTAACAAAGTCCTTGCCTAATTTTTTTGTTGCTTGAGAAATGCTACGCTGCTTAAGAAATGCCACGTTGTTTCATTAGTTATTATATCAGTGGCTATTTTAAAACTGTGGGAGAGAAACGTTTAAAATAAAGTGTTCAGTGTCTTCAGAGAAACTGCTGCAGATTGAGGGATGAGAACTGTGGGGAGCAGCCAGGCAGCGGCCCAGTTCTCTTCGCCTTCTTGAGGAGGATGAAAAATAGCTCTTGAACAGAAGGTATTTCATCCTGCTACAATTCCAGCTGATGAGGAGATGGGCAAAGTTTAGCAACATCTCTTCTGAGCACCCACTTCCATTTTGCTACGAGGGCTCATGAATAACTTGGAGTTACTCAAGTCTGTCACTATCCAGGCTTATTTGGATGTTTTGAGCATAAGGGAAGAGTAATTGGTGGCTGAGATGAAGAACTGGCAGGCTTGAGTAGGTTGTAATGCACCACGAGGTGCCAAAGTGGCACTGTGGGCTCTTTGGCATGCTGGCCATGGTCTCGGGTGGCACCTGGGCCCTTCTGCAGCTCCATCCCATGGTGCGTGGTCTCTTGATGGATTCACATTTCCCACGGGAAGTGCCTGGATGGTGCACCCAGTGCTGGAGCCCTGCAGATAGACGAGCTGGTGACATCTCCATCACTGCTGCGGGGCCTTCCTCCCGCTGTGGAAACAGCGGGAAGTTCAGACCTACTGTCTGTGTCCTGGTCTGAACCCAGCGCATGGAGAGACGCCGCAGCTGCGGGCTCCAGAAGAGGAGGTTCGGCCCGGGGGATGCGCTGGCAGCGCACCGCAGCGCCGGCCTCGTCCATGGGGAAATGGCTGTGGTGCTCGCTGCCTCGGCTCGGGGCACCTTCCCTTCTCGGAGGGAAGCGCTGGCAGTTTGTGCTGCTGGGGGAAAATGTAAATAATTACAAATTTCCATCCTCCTGTCCAAGAAAGACAGTGTTGTTTTATACATTTGGTTCGGTACATTGCAATTAGAATCACTATTCTGGAACATTATTGAAAAAAATTATTTTTCTCTCTGAAATGTTAAGTCAGTGTAATGACTAAAAAGTTAATAAGGGTTGCCTTGTTCTTATTAGTCATTTGTTATCCAATTACTTCATAAAATTGGATCTGAAGATGTAAAATGTATTTTTATGGAATAACAAATGCTACAATTAAATTTTAAGGAGTAGATTGTTTTTAAATTCTTGTGGAGGATATTAAAAATGAATTTAAAATATTAAAAATTGAATCTGAAAATGGACAACAGCATTAAAATGGAATGAAAACAAAACGAGAATGAGAGCAAGTTAATAACATTGTTGATAGTACATGGGCATGGCAATATTAACCATTTCAGTACTGCAGTTGAAAATTTTCCCTGTCTCCCCTGGCTTGGTCCTTTCAGTTGTTAGTGCCTGTAGGACGTCCTGGGTCTGGTTCTGATCCCTGTGGCTATCAACCTGGAACAAACTGTTGTCGTCAGTGGAGCTGCACTGGTGGAGTTCTGAGGTTAGCCCATGCAATCAGCCCTTTCAAATCTAATGCACTTCACAGCTACTTGCCTGACTTTGATGCTCTCCATAAATTTCTGGGTAAGTGATCCAATTCTATACACAGACAATACTTTGTTGAATTGCTGGTCTGTAAGAAATGAAATAAAATAAACATACAGATATTTCTATGACAAAATGTAGTCAGTTCATTTTTCTTGAAGTGACTGGTAACCAAAGTCGAGATCCTGGTGCAAGAAGCCTCGTGTCTTTTACGTCTTGTACAACAAGACTGGGTCCTATGGAGCTCAGTCAGCTAATGCATCTTTTTCAATGGAGAGCTCTGTCAACTTAATTATCAAGGCAGAAAGGGGCAGTAGGAAACCTGATGTGGAGAACAGAGTGCTCAGTTTTAATAAGCCCAAAGCCTCATGGCTGTATCATCTGAGATCTCATTTATAAGATCCGCACTCTCTGCTACAAATACAGCAGATGGAGTATTTTTTTCCATCATTTGAAATTATTTGTTGAACTTTTTCATGCAGATGCCTGCTTAATAAATAGTGTGAATGGCCTGTAAATATTTAGGCAAAGAAAAAAACATGTGAGTATTCTTAGAAATGCAACACAACACATACCTATGAAAATATTTGAAATGAAATTTGACTTTTATTCAAATAGCATTTATAGGAACCCATTCTCTTAATAAGGTTTACTAAGACTCTACAAAATAGTTTGAATTGAAGGAGTTAAATGTGCTCATGAATCTGTTCATGGCCTTAAATTCTTTAAATATTTGCATAGGAGGGCAAGATGATTTCTTTCTGTATATGCTTGTGCTTTTTAAGTCTTTAAATATTAACGAAAATTCATTTGCATGTGCATGTTTCCAAGTCCTTTTTACTCCAAATACATGGTCTTCAAAATCAAAAGACTTTTTAATAACAGAGATCGCTCTGCTATTTTGCCAAGATTGCCTCTATTTTTTCTCTCATACTTCTGGCACGTGAATGAACGCAGAACTATTTAATTCCTAGAGGAAAGTTTCATGTGATTAAGCCTGTGTCTAAAAAAAGGCTAAAATCTGCGTTGCCGTAGATAGTGTATGATAATTATTTATTGTTTCATGCCCTGGTGGCAGCTGAGTAATTGTACATTAAAGAATACGGCCTGATCTGCTGCAGAGGCCACCAAAGCTGTGATACTGTCCACATGAGCAAAAATTCTTCCTCAGCATGCTGATATTTCATTCTTCCAGCATATGTGCTTATAAACTTAGAAATTCCCTAACAGGGCAGGAGATAAAGGGTCCCAAGGGAAAAAGAACAAGGAACTCAAGGGATAATCTTCTCTTGTGTCTCGTTATAACTTCTTTGCTGAGTGGATTCCTTACACATTGATTTATAAAAACCATGGCCAGCTAATAAATTGCAAGACAGAACTACCTATAAATAAAGTAGGTAGATTTTTTTGTTCAAAATTCTGAGCTCAAGCCAAGGTTAAAATGTAATGTATCCCTTCTCCCTACAGTTGTTTTCACATACTTCTGGAAAACTACATAGCAAATATGCCATTCTGTGAACTTCACTGCTTTTCCCTGGTATTTCCTCTTGTCTCTGGGTGAAAATGGAGGATGTTTTGTGACCTGCATTTGGAAGGGCATCTCACTTCCAGCTTTGCCTATCCCACTCTCAAAGTCCTCTTCCTCCCTGATTAAAAAGGTTTTGCTAAAGAATGATGCTATTCAAATCACTCGAGAATTACAAAAACACCACAGAAAGGAGGGGGAGATGAAGAGAGGAATTAATGAGGGGTTGAATCCTCATTACTTACCGTGGTGAATCCAGAGGTATCACTGTGCTACCACTTAAGAGGCAGCTTCATTCTCTACTAACGCTGAACACAAGTTGTTCTTGACTCACAGAGTTCAACTGTACTCTGACCAAGGACCCACTCTCAGCTTATTATATTGAATTGTGCATGCTTTCTCATGAGAAGTTGCTGTGTGTTCTCCTGGAAAACAAATCCCACGGCTTGCTTTCAGAAAAGGTTGCCACAAAGCATCCTGCAGTGCCCTGGCAGCACACTGGCAGGAGCAGCTTCAAATTATCCAACGCTATTTTCAATGGGTTTTAATTAGCTGCAACTCAGCAATTTAAATACTCCATGAAATAGCTGTCAAAATGCGAATAAAGAGTTGTAGCTATGAAAACCTTTTTGCGCGGCCTGTCAGCTCTGGATTATGTGACATCATACTAAAAGAATAGAAATCTGCTGGTATAAGGGTTGTTCTACCCTCTACACTGATAGCAGATATGTATAGTATATGTGTCTTTCTTGTTGCTTGAAAGGAAGCAGATGCAGTGAGCAGAAATAATCTTCCAGTTGCTCTGAGATCTTGAAGGGCCGTCTCAAGGACCTGGACTGGTGCCCTGGGTAGACCTTGGTAGTGCAGATTTCCACCCACTGCTGGCGTTTGCCCAGGGCGGTTGGCATGTGCCAAGGGGCCCTTCCGCTGCCGGCTGTGCAGGGCTCAGGTCAGTCCCCACAGGGCCAGAGTGATTTTCTTGCTGCTGTAGCTTTTCGCCTTTTTTTGCTTTTTGCCTTTTTTGCTGCCGTTGCTTTTCTTTCCTGGCTGAGCCAGTGTCCTCCGCACAGCGGGCTGAGTGAATCTCCAGATCGTGAGCCTAGCTCCGAGTTCTTCCTGAATTAAGTCAAATGGCCTGCTGATTCTTTTTGAAATTATTATTTTAAAAGGTGTTTGTAACACACGCTTGGATTTCTGTCTAGCCTTTTCCTTTCCCAAAGGCAAATAACCTACCATTTGTTGGAACTGTAGAAACACTGTAAGTCAGCCTTAAGCAAACTTATTCAGACTTACACAAACCACTCTCACTTACCAGAGTTCAAAGATTTTCCTTAGAAACACTCCTTCCTTTTGTGCTTTAAAAACCCACTGAATTTGGGCATATTAAAGCCTTTCTTTGGCTGGATTGGCTGCTTAGCTTTCGTCCAGCCATTCACCTCTTGTGCCAGAAAGTCCTCCATAGCGAACTGGACATGCTTACTGTCCTTCCTTCTTCCTTTCTTCCCCACATTTTTATTTACTATCTATTATTTCACAGTAAAAATCAATCCTCAGCAAGAAATACCACATTAGGACATTACTGTGTGTCCCCTGGTCTGTAAACTTACTCCTGCCCATCCATATTGCCAAATTGCAGTTTTAAAGTTTGACAGCTTCTCTGGACACCTGTAGCTGGAAGCAAAGACCCCAGGCCCTTCCTTATCTCAGGCTTTCAGATGCTCACCGCCACAAAGGTCCCTGCTCAAGGGAAGCAAGGTTGTTTCGTGTTTGTTTCAGGGAGCTCAAAGTTAAGTAACAGGGCTCCTTGTGTTCATCTATATATTTGCTTGAGGGCTGGAAATAGCTAAGCCATGTTTCTGCTCAGTTTTTATCTTAAGAGTGATTGCTTTGGCTTTTTAGAAGACTGTATTTCCAACTGAAGCCCAGCAGTAGGACAGGTATAAGGTGTTGCTCCAGGGCAGAAACTCTGGCTTCTGGCAAGGCTGAAGTCATGTGTAGTCTCATTTGAGTTGGAACCTGAATTTGGATGTTTAGATTGGCCCTCTTTGTCATGAAGCTTCTGGAAATTCTGGTTATCTCTAAACTTGCTGGTGAAGGAAAGTGAACAAAGTGCAAATGTAAACACTAGTATATCACTGCCTATAGTGTTCAGTTGGTAGCATAGTCCCCAGTGCAGTTCTGGCCATGCCAGTTGCACAGTGTTTAGGCATGTTAGGCAGAGAACTTTAACAAGCAGTAAGCATGCAGCCTTGAGGTCCTCATGATGCTGGAGATCCAACAGAAACACTCTCATCACTTGGATGTCCAAGGAATGCACCATCCACAGATTCAAAGTTAAATGTCCTTATGTCTTTGCTTTTCTATTGCATCTCCTTTGGGGTAAAAATGTTCTTCAGCCCTTCCTCAAGATCGCTGAAAATTCTGATCCAAAGTGCATTTCTGCAAACCGCTACCCAGATAGAGAGACTGAGGTCTACCACAACTCTGCAATGAAATGTTTTCTGAAATGTACCATGAAAAGTAAACTGCTTATTCCTGTTGAAGAAGACACACTCCATGTCCATGCATTTCACATCACCTCCAATCCTTCCTCATTTTCTAGCACCATCTCAAGCTCAGCTTGTTTGCTGAAGGCACCCTTCATTCTGAGGGTTCAAACCAAGAGCAAAACTCATAGCTGCAGCCAGTAAAAGAGCTGAGTGGGCCAGAGGATCCATACTTTTCTTAGATTAAAATTTGCACCACTTCAGTGGAATTTGGTCTCCTGCAGTTTCACTATCAACTGGACAACAAGTAGAAGCGAGCATGTTCTCCCACTCATACTCTCTTTCTCTCTCACATATACACGTTTTAGTTTATTTAGTATTACTTAATCCATAATGGAACCATTTTCCAGCATTGTTCAGAAGGTCTGAGTTTTCATCCAATAAACAAGAGGTAAGGGGTACACATCTGGTCAGGAAACAAATTGCCAAGATTGAAGCAAAACATCACTTAGCTCCAAATAGCAGAGTGATTCAAGAAATCTCCAGCTAAGCCTAGTCTGGAGACCTAGGCTTGACCAGTACAATTATTTTAAAACAAGCTGTAGTCAGCAATCACTCTATTTTACTCTAAAACATACTCTGGTCAGGAAGACAGTGATTAGCCAAGACAGATCCTGTCTTACTCTTATCCTTACTTTGCTTCTCTTTAATACATCAAAGACAATTCTTGTTCAGACAAACCAATGAACCTGGGCAGCATTCATTCCTTTCATCTGGCATCCAAATTGTTTTAATTTTTTGCCACTTAAAATAAAACTTTCAAAATCCATTGCTGACCTCTTTTTGACCCATCTAATTTCTCATCAATAATAATAGTGGGAAAATACTTGGACTTCATTGTTTTGATGTAGTTGGTACAGACAGATGAAATTTGCAGAACCGAGCAATGTTTATATTCTCCTCCAGATAGAGATTAATATTCAATTCAAAATTCAATTCAAATTTCAATGGCAAAAAAAAATCAGACAGTAAACGAAAAAGCTTCTGCGGGGAGTGATATACACCTAAGGAATAAAACAGATCTTTGCCTCTTTTCAGATTTATCAAAATACTGTGAAGTAATATAGCCCTTGACTTCAGTCTATTCTGGTATTAGCGGTCTTTAGCATCATTTTTAGAAACAACCTAGAAACAATCAGAATTCAGGCCTTTTTTGTTTTAAATGAATAAACATGAAAGAATTCACAATCTGAATTTGGATTACTGTAAAATTTGGAGAAAAGAGTTAACAAACATCCTGTTTTCTTAGAGGAACAGTAGACGGCTTTGAAATGTAGCAGACTAACTGCCACACAGAATCAAAATAACCCTAGAAATACAATTTTTGAGCAAAAAGAGTTTTCCGCTGTTATCCTTTGACAACACTGGTTTGTATTATCTATAGGGCATGCAATGCTTACATATTGTGCAAGCTATGATGATGGCAGATGCTAGGAAGAAGTATACAAATTCACACTATGTACCCATGTACCGAGCAACTGTAAGGCTGGATGACAATTAGAAAGGACTGAACTGGCCAGAAGCAACCACTTCTGTGCTTGCTTTATGAAAAATAGCATGAAATAAGCTGTTGATGTGCACTTTGATTAGAGAACATTTGAGATTTCAGGGAGATGACCCAGAAAAATATTGCGGTACACAAATATTTTCCCTTTTGACTGACTAGTCATAATTTCCATCATTTTCCTATAGCATTTTTACTTTAGTCCATCTGAGATCTACTCAGATAGATGGTAGAATAGGTAGAAGTCTCAGATGGTAGAAGTGGATTTGTCTCCACTTGTGTTTGCTGTCAGGGAACGTATCTGGAGTTTGCCTTAATAATGTAGTGTACTGTATTGAAACCTGGATGAGGATCTTATAGATTCAAAGACCAAAACTAGATAAACTAGAAATAAGAAGAACATAAAGAACAACTTGCAAACCTTACAAAGTGCACAGGATTGGTCAATATTAAATTCTTTGTATCTAAAGTCCTAGTTCTTTTTGGTTTAAGGAGTGGACAGATGTCCATTCTCAACAGAGACAGGACAAGCTGCTTTTAAGCACTATTATTCTTGGCTATAAGAAGCTCAGTTAATTAATTGACAGGTTTTTATGGCAATCCAGCTAGCAGGCACTATTTCAACGACACAGCCATCCCTGATGATTAAAAAACAGCTGCTTTCTGCTGAAGCAGAAGAGTTGGAATGAATTACCTTCTCCATTCTTAATGCAGCTAATGGATTTGAATGAATAATAGTGTTTTTTCTTTTTTTTCCCCTCTGGAGTATGCTATTACCCAACCTAATACTTTTCACCGTATTCAGCATTTCCACAGTAAGAGAGACTGGAGACGTCGCTAGTGCATTTCAAATAATAATCCTCCCAGGTGGGAGTCAATTATATGATGTTTTATATTAGTGATGCTCCCCAGTCCCATACATCTCTGTCTGTTTACCTTGGCACACTGAATTTGACCCTGTCTTCCTCAGCAAATAAGGCAGGGGCAAGGAAACGCTCTACCTTTGGGCTCCTAGGTGAATGCCCTGCTCTGAAGTTAACTGATGTCAATGGAAAAATCCCATTGACTGCAGTAAGTTTTTGTATCCTTCCAAATGACCTAATTATAGAGAGCACATGCTAAATCAACATGAGGCTGATTGACTCTGCTCATCAGAAGGGAGCCTCTAGAGTATGAAGTCCTAATCCTGGGAGCGCATTTACTAGTAATGTCTTCTGCATCTACAGAAATTACTGACTAGGGAGCCTGAGTAAAAGACAAGACCCCTGGAAGAGTCTTGGGCCAAAGGAGAAAGGATGAAGTACCTCTAGAGCATCTGAGAACCAGGCATCTCTTCCCATGTTTTCTTATCTTGGGTACTTTTCAGACTTACTATTAAAGAAGAACATCTAGCTACATACATCAGGGTCAGGATTTGCAAAATCAGGCTTTTTGTAAAGGTCGTAAAGGTATTTACATGGAGTAGACTCCTAAAATCAATGTTCTACCCAGATTCAAGGAGCTACTTTGAACCTGGTGCTGCAGGGACAGAAATACTTTTTGAACATCTAAGCATTTTTTTTCTTGATCTAAAGTAAAGAATATCTTCCTGTCATCTTCCCTCCCACCTTGCTCACCATTATTAGGCCATGGCAAAACAAACACACAAACCAACAAAAAAACCCCAAACTAACCCAACAACCGCAACTTGTGCTGTTCACTAATGGCATTTGAGGAAACGTTGCATTAAGCAGAGCAAAGCGGCGTGGTTGTGCAACTCGCTTGATGGAATGCACAAGGATGGGCAGGCGGGCCAGCCCCCCGCTCTGGGCTGAATCGCCCGGCGCAGACAGAACAGGACTGCCCGCGCGGGCAGCGGCTCCGGGCCCGGCTGAGACGCTCCTGATTGATGAGCAATGAGCCTGCTGGCGAGCTCTAAGGAGCAAGCGCCCAAACAGGAGTGCGGATGGGTACTGCACTGTGTCATGCGAGCTAGACAACACCTAGGCAGACTCTCCAAGGCTGCTCTCGCTGAGATGAGAAACCGTTCGGTGATTGAGGGCTCTCCTGTCACCGTCTTCTCTCCCTTCGCACGGCGTTTAACCTTCGGATGCTGTTAAATTTAGACTTTTTTGAGTTTTTGTTTTAAAGAACTTGTCTGCACTTATAGCACAGAAATGTATGAAGGAGAGTGGTGAAGGTGCCAGTGAGACTGATTGATGTAAAAGTCTGGTCTGGAGGTGGAGGGAGGAGGGAAAGTGGATTCCTTTAGTGGGGCTTAAAAGAAACAAACTTAAAAACAAGACAAGAAAGTTGAGTGGAAGCTGAGAGGTTGAATGTGAGCTCTGCCAAGATTTGCAAAGTTACAAGCTAATGCTGGTACTGCGTGTTTCCTTAATGATTGAGGAGTTAATCGTTTTTTTACATGGAGCTCCCAGGCCAGTGTCAATGTAAGTTAACAGCATGTTAGTAAGTCAGTGAAGTGCTTCACACTCAGATCTGATATTGGTCTTCCAGCTGCATTGGAGAAAACCAAAATTATTAGGCATGCTTTTATGGAATTGTTCTTTGTCAAAGCCCTTTTTTAACCGAGCTCCAAAAGATATCAGGCCAAGTCTGCCCATTATCCTCTGATTTTTATTTCTGAGGGCAACACTGGATTTTAGATTGCGCATTCTGCATTTAGACAGATACATTCTGCATTTTCTTGTACATGCAGACGTATCTAAGGAAACCTGCCTGGATATATGGTGGTTCCCATGGGCTCTTACACGTGCTTCCCATCCGAAGGGAAAGAAGAAGCTTAAGGCTTAATCATGAATCTCAATCTTGATGTTAAATAAGGTTGGGCCAGAACTTGCTATATGAAACCAGTATGAAAAGGGAAAGGAGTTCATCCTATCTCTTATTATTAGGAAGTAGCAAAGGTATCAAGAGGCTGTAAATGAGACTGCCTATTACACTTGGGGGAAAAAAAAAAAAAAGGAGAAAAAAACCCAGGAAAGGAACTGTAGGAAAGGAACTTCTGTGAAGTTAGGAAAAGAAAAGGAGCTCCCAGAAAGCACTTGTATGCTCCCAGAGGGCTTCGGAGCTGAGCTTTGCCTGTCTCATAAGTGCTCCAGGAATCTCTCCATTGCTTTAACCCAGCCTGCAGTGAGTGCTTGGGAGAAAGAGATGCCGGACTCTTACTTTTCCCCCCTTTGTTCTGTTGCTTTTGCACCTTCTTTCAGGCCTCTGCTCCCTGGGGACGTGACTCATGGTTCGGGAAGCCACTGGAGGGCTCTGCTGGGCCGACTCCCCGGGGCCGCTTTGCCGTAAGCCACGGGAACGGGAACGGAAAGATGAGGAAGTGGAAGGCTGAGAGAGTCATTCCTTTTTGCCGTAGGGCTGCTCGGAGACACCCAGGTGGCTCTGGCAAAGCAGACTCAGCTTTTATAGGTCCCCTATAGGGGTCTGGGCACCGTGTTTTCCAGGGAGGTGGCTTCCCAAGCCATGCTCATCCGAGAAGTGGCAGAGCAGTTAGCTTAAGATGTCAAATCGATTATCCTTTTAAGAAAAAGGAATTCATTTTTGTGCTGGGCTTGGGAGACAGTTCCATTTTTGTGCTGCTAATGGAATATCGGCGCTGCTTTTTGGTATGCTTTATTCACAGGCTGGTCTGGAGATTATTTTTTTTCTTCAAAGTATTTTTTTTTTAATGAATTGTTTGTAGTTCAGATGAAGTTGTTCCTCCTCCAGGCTATACATCAGTGCCTCACTCTGCATCAGTTCCTCCCTTAATTTACAAGCTGTGGTGGTCATTGTGTGTTACTGTGTTTTTAATTTATTTATCTGGGAAACATCCACTCAGAGTCAGTGTCGTTCCTCCCTCGCTTTTCGCCTTTCTCTAAGACCCTGTTTTTTGTACAGATTATGACTGGAATATAAAGCAGTCAGAGCAAGATGCCCAGTTTTTCAAAGCACTTGTCTTCCACAGAAAATTCCTGCAGAACAGGGCCTGGAGAAGTCAAGCGAAACACCACATTGCTAAACACACTTTTGCCCTTAGCTGCAACAGGAGCACTCTGCATTTAACTTTGTGTTGGCTGACCTGAGTTAACTGGATGTTTTTTACAGTCTTTGATAGTCTCTAGCTAACTTGTTTTGAGTGTGTCTTACCTCTATCTGTGTAGTCATTTTCATGTCTTACTTTACACTGTTATCCACTAACCGTGTTCAAAATGAGCCAATTTCTGATGAAGTTGAACCCAATACTGTCTCTTCTGACTTCAAAACCAGTTTTGAAAACAAAAATTGGTTGTGTTAGTTCCTAATACTTCCCTGAATCCTCGCTGTTTCTGAACCTTCCACTGCTTGCTTCATTCTGGCAGAAGATATATATATATATATATATTTAAGTTATTAGGCTTTTTATGTCCGAGAACCCAAGAAAAGTGACGTTTCTGAGTGGAGGGTGCCCTGCGCTCCATGCCCTTATTCTAAGTCCAAGAGCACAATATGCCCTTTGATGTGCACTTACCTTGTAGCTCACGAAATGCAGTTGGCCGACCGACCTCCTTTTTCTTGTGCACAGGTAATTTATGCACTGCCTCTGGGAGCACACAAATGACAGAACTTACATGTGTGAACCCTATATGGGCGTGAAATCAAGTGCAAATTTAGAGCAGATGGGGTCCTGACTCATAAGTGATAGAATTTATGGCCACGATTAACAAAAAAAAAAAAAAAAAAAAAAGAGCCTGATGTTCGTTTTCCCAATCTATTCTAAGGTACCCAAATGTTAGAACTGATTTGCAACAGTGAGGAGCAGCTTACTGCCTCCCTTAAATTAAGCAGGATATACATGCCTTTTCTCCGGATGCTCAGTAGTCCTTGAAAAGAGGGTTGCTTCTTTGGAGATGCCAGTTAGTTGCCTAACTCAAATGCATTCTTTAAAAGTAGAATGACTAAACTGCCACCTAGTTCAAGCAGCTTGGTTTGATTATCTTTTTGATGAACCGGTGCCACACATGCATAGGGAGGAGGTCAGCAGTGCAGAGGGGTGGCACAGACACAGTACCCAGTGGGACTTGCTGTGGGAAGCCCCAAGACAGCAAGCAGAGGCAAGTGGAGGAAGCGGCTGTGGCGAGCATCGTTCTCTAGTGAAGAAAGCATAGGGTGCACCCCCAGCCCGGCTAAATCAAGAGGCACAGTAGATGCCTCTCTCTCAGGCTCTCCCCGTAGTTAGCAGGAGTGAGGTCCTCTTCCCAGCTCCAAAATAATTCTGCACTCTTTGTACATTTATATCAGTGTTTAACCCATCCTCTGTAATTCCAGAACCTGGGGCGGTCATACTGACTAGCCTCAGGAGTTTGGCCATCCCAGCGCAGATCACCTGGTGTGTGGTACCCCCCTCGGAAGCGTGTCCCGATGCAGGCTGGCATGCAACCACGGCTACAGAGCGGCAGTGTTGACGAGCAGGGCAGCTGCTCTTAACAGACGCAATTCCCCAACGGAGGAGGTCTAGGGCTGCGAGTTAGCCCTTTCTTTGCCAGTGTCCATTCAATTTTTTCATTGCCTGTCTAACTCTGTAAGGTTTACCTCAAAGCTTTGCTAGATCATAAGCAATATTTGTACGCAAGGTGCGTTCCCAGAGATGACGTTTAAAGAGCACACTGACTTCTGGTTTCCCTGCTTTTCTTATCATTCCTTTCTCTCTCACTCTCATCTGTTCACAGTCAGGCAAGGGTCTCTGCTACTCCCTCTCGTTTCTGGACTGTGGTGTTACTGGCTGTTCTCTGGGACCTGTTCAGGAAAGCGATGCAGCTGGCCGAGAGAGCTGGAGAATCCCATTCCTCCTGAGCAGTTTCTGATTTCTCTTGAGCCTGTGAAAACGCCTCTGTGGAGAGACAATCCTGATGGTGTGCTGGGATGCCAGTCCCCTGAGGGAACTGTCATGGTTATTGATGATTCTTTATTTCAAAAAAATCCATCTTAAGTGGAGGAAAGAAAGATCCACTGAGAAGGCAATCCTGCATGTGTTGCTGACTCAAGAACATTTGGTATGTATAAACTCAAACGGGTACATGATAAAGTCTTTGTAACTGAGTGTTGCGTGAACAAATATGCTTGGTATCCCTAGAGCCAGTCTTTTTTCAAGCTCTGATCTATCAGTCTTGGTGCTTGACTGTGGACGCTGCCTCTGTACCAGCAACTGGGAATATCTTGTGCTCCTATGCATCTAAACTACCCACCCTAAAAACAAGCAGGTTTCTTTCTGCAGGACCTAATGCTGTTAGAGTAAGCACTCAAGTAAGCACTCACTTGAGTGAAGGCTTCAGCGGGTTACAGGTATTGTACATATGCAAAAGGGGGGTCAGTGTTATAAAGACCGAATAATTTGGATTATATTTTCTCCTTAGTCTATTGCTCTGTATGTCCTGCGCCCTAAGGCCTTTTGAAAACCCCAGCCTGAAGGATTCCCAGTCACGAAGCTCGGCACATGTGATGCCGTAACTGTGATGCTGTTATTGTTATCTCTGCTGTTCCCTCCCTTCATCTGTAGCACCCATTTGTTATGTTTTGCATGAAACTGCAGTGAGGGCTTTGGGCCAAGTCTGTGTCCTCCTATTCAGCGTTCTCATTTCTTTCTCCTTTAGTAATAGCACCACTGGCATTCATAGCACTACCAGGAGTGTTTTATTAAGTTTGTGGAAACAGACCAGAGTGGCCAGAAAAGACGCTCTGCCCAGATCTAAGATGTGGTTTGCACCTTTCTCCTGTGTAATTGGTTGACTCAGTGGTATGTGCGATATAATTCCTCCCCATGACTAGAAATGATTATGTAAATCATCTAGATGCTTCCTTTGAACAAACAAACTTTTGAACACATGAACATTTGAACATTTGAACAAATGAAGAAATTTTCTGCCTCAATCCTATGACTTCATGGCACTTGGCAATGTCTGCTCCAATGACAATTTTGGGAGAGGAAGACTGAGTTTGGCGTTAGGATAAGAGCAGGGAAGCCAACTCCACTGGCATCTACCTCTGTACAGTGGTGAGGAGTGAGTCTGGAGGGAGGAAAAATTAGGCCAACCGAAACTTATTTTTTCACATTGACCTCAACCCAGTTTCAGGTGCTGTGCTAAGCTGGCGCAAGGCTAGAGCAAACAGAGGGACAAAGAGCTGTAAATGGCTTTGGGGCCCCCTCCCCTTTCATCCAGATAACCATCTTTCACCAACACCCAGACATTCAGAAATCATAGGTCAAAACCACAGGAGTGGTATAATAACATCCTGAAACCCAAACAAAAGTTCTAGCTTTTCTTTGCTGTCTGTGTATGAGTGGCTATGTAGTTCGTGTGCTGTTCTCCACAATTATGATAGAATCATTTTTTGATTTGTTTATATAAAAATAAGAGATTTTCATGTAATCAAATCAAATGATTTCAAGAGCTGGAGCTTCAAGAAAAGTGCCAAATATTAATGAAGATTGTGATAAAATTGCAGGAACTGGCAGTTCTACTTAATCTCAGCCCAGGAGAGAGGTTAACTTAAAAACTGAGTAGATGACAAAGGCCTGTATTACCTAATGCATATGAGAAAGTGCAATAAAATTACGAGCCATTTCTATTCTTTTGCTAGTGACAGAACCACATAGCAATTTCCTGGACTGCAAAAACATCCTAATAAATTTCCAGTGTTTCCTCAAGTTGAATGAATTGCAGAAATGTTGCTCGCCTTGAATAGGTCTAGCACTCAGATTGGCTGCTCAATAGAAAAGTCAACTGAATCACTGTGTGACTAGAAACTTCTTGTAAATCACGGTTATCCAGTGCAGAGGGCTACCTGACATGGTCACGTACAGTAATTTTTTTTTTCGAGATGGAAGCGAGACCTTTGTCAGACAGGGGAAATAAAGGGATTGACCAGATGAAAAAAAAATCACCTTCTACCTGCTCATTAACTGGCCTGGTATGGTCTGTGTGTGAATGAGCGAGGTCTAGGAAAGCCTCTAAAGGGTGACAAAAATATTCCTAGGAGTCCAGCAGGTGCTTCTGTTGCCTCTCATTGAATTCAGGAGCCAAATGTCACTATGCCACTGTCATCTACAGGAAGCTTAGCACCAAGCTGTGGCAATGGGAAGCCTTTATTTCTATGCAAGACTGAGAATTCCTGCAAACTTCCCATCATCATGTTCCTTTCTGAAACCAGATGATCTTGCTCAGCTCTGTCCTGAAATGAGTATGTGTGAGCCACAGCTCTGCAGGGCTAGGGCATTAGAAACAGACTGGAAGAGCAATTCATAATATGCTGGGGTCACTAGGATGCCCAGAAGGCCTGATTTTAATTGTGGTATTTAAGACCAACCTTTAAGGCTATTTGGGAGAGTTGTCCCTTCTGTATAAATGGTCAGAAGAAGATAAATGCCTTTTGGCATGGACGTCACATCTTTTCAGTATTTCCTTTCAAATGCTGTAATGACAGAGGGTGGACCTTGGGAGAAGCTGACCCTTTTGCTGTTTCAGCTAAAACAGGACAATTATGGGACATGAAATTCCTGAGGCTGATGGGAAATGGTGGAGGAAGTCCTTCGTGGGTAAGAAGCAGCCCTTTCCTCTGAGGGCAAAGGGGGAGCAAGAGCTCCTGGGCAGGAAGCAGCACTGGTGGATATTTGCTTTCCTGAGGGACCTGAAGGGCCCAGGTCAAGGCAGGGAGATCCAAGAGACCCAAAGAAGAAAAAGCTGATGGGTGCTGCAGGGGGATCTTGATGGGATGGGATCACGGTGGGGTATCCCAGCTTGCATGGAAGCGGGTGCTGAACCTAGTCCCGGAGGATGAGCATGCAGGAATGGGGCGGATGGCTTCTTGGCCTGCACTAGTGCTCTCTGGCACGCGGGAGGGGAACGGCTCCCGGCAGAAGTGGGGTGCCCTAAAACCACCCTAAGTGAGGGAGGTGGAAAATGACCGGGGAAGCCAGGTCTCCCATGGGATTTGTGCATGGCGGGGGGTCAGCAGAGTCTCTGTTCCCTGCTCCACTGTGCGCCCTCCCCACTAGGTGCCAGTATAGGAGCACTGCACCACGAACGCTCCCGACAGGCAAGGGGACACTTTGCTAGCACATATATATATATATATATATGCATACGTATATATATACACACACTGCGTTCTCATTGTATGCTGCAGTCTATGCTATCAGAAGATGTTTCCATGGGCGGTATTGCTGCTAACAAATTGTGAAACGCAGCAGGATGCAGCAAAGCAAAGCTGTAGCCTAGGGGTGCTCCTCAGGGCCCCCGGGAACTGCCAGGTCCCAGGGGAGCCCCGCGCGGTCGGAGCCATCTGCTCCCCTTGTGGGGGATGCAAAGCAGTGTCCTTGCCTCGCTTTACATGTTGCTGGACAAATAGGGTGTTGCAAAATCTTGGGTTTCATCAGAAAACACCAGGGAGGGATTTTTTCCCCCATAGGATCCATATGGTACCAGACATGGATGAGCTCCTGCTCAATTTAAATTATTTTACAAATTTTCTCTCTACTTTAATGTACATGCGTTTGCATTTTGAGGCAGGATAGCACTCAGAGGGTGCTGGTACCGAGTGAGCCTCAGAACTGCGCCCCGGAGGCACAGAAGTCCCTTTTCGGGTACTTCGCAAGGCTGTCTTGCTAAGAGCAAACAGGCGTTGCACCCTCTGCATGCAGAGTTAAGGGAATGAAGAGTAAATAAAATAGTAAACAAGACATTGTCACATTATGGACCTCCACGGGACAAACTGTCTCCTGAAGCTACGATGCCTGCAATGTCTTAAACCCTGCTGAGTAGTGGGTAAGTCTCCTGCCTGGGTTTCTCTGTTACCTGTGCCAAAATAAATAGAATGTGCTCGACTGAGGAAAACAAATACTTGAAAATAACGAAAAATCAATAGTACCCTTGTTATTCAGTAGCACAGTATACAGATCTAATCTGACAGACTGTACTGAAAGTGTAAACTGAATGCTCGCAAACATGTATTAGTAATGTCAAGATGAAATGTTAGCTTGAATCTTATCGATTCAGTTTATGGAGCTGGGAGGTATGACCAAAGTATATTTTACCTGCAAAAACTCACCCTTTGGAGCGAGTGGCTGGCAACACAGTGTACGTGTGTGTATGTATGAAAAGGTTTGGATTTCATATATCCTTCTTCATTACCGCAAAGGCTCTAAAATTGCTTCACCTGTCAACCTCTCAAGACAGGAAGAAATACTAACAGCAGACCCATTTCGTGGGTGAAATTTACAGGAGTTTTTCACTCTTGGCTAGATGTCCTCATTCCCATGGGCAGAGGACAAAGAAATGTACAGTTGGGAACAGTTTCACATTAAAAAAAAGATATATTCCTTTGTCCCAACGCCCTGAGATGTGTCGTGCTGTTACGGAGCACATACAGGAACTGCCTGTGCCCTTTTGTACAGGGCTGGCCTTTAGGCTCCATGCAGTCTGCAGCGACAGGCCCCACTCATCTGAGGGAACGGGGAGCTTAAAGAGATTCTCAGCTTTCATTTTCCAAATGTGTGCAGTTCTGGCTGGCTTTCTCATCCAATGGAAATATCTTAGGGAAGATAAATTTTTTTTTTTAAATTTAGTTTTTAGCTCGAGTTAAATAAAAGTGCAAAGTGCTGTCCTCCATGGTTGCACCATGGGCAAGGAAGGACGGAATGGCAGAGGCGGAGAAAAGTCATGCCCCAGTGGATCTGAAGTGCCCTCCAGCAGCCCAAGGGGCCTTGGCAGTGGTCAGAACAAGCTACTTTGGGGGGAAGCACAAGATGGACACATTTTTATTTCTCCACTGTTTAAACTGAGGAAATTGCTTGCAAGACTGCAAATATTAGAGAAAGAATCTGTCCTATTATTTTTGGAGCACCATCCTCTCTGAAATGTGTAAGTCATCAGAACAGAATGAATCAAGTGACTCAAGTGCAACTTAAACGAGTATTTTGAGCAAGGGAAAAAACATGACTCACCAGGAGATTTAGGCTGGGGTCACTCACAAGCAGGGCTCGGGCCTTGTTTCGGGGAGAAGAACCGGCGGTGGGCTCGGTCCTCCTGGCCACTGGGCTCCCTCCTCCGGGAGCTGCTCGGGGCCGAGGCCGCGTTCTTGCGTGGGAAGGGGCACCTGGCTTGGTTTTCCTTATGGAAAGAAACACCGAGACTTGGGCATGTCATCTCCATTTCTGAGGTGCTCTGCTGGGGTGCCCAAAGCACCTCAGTGAGCTCAGGTTTTCACCTCAGGACACAGACTTGAAGGAAACGTGGATGCCACTGACTGACCTGAGAGGGGTGTTGGCCGGGGAGCAGAACTCACCCAGTGTCCTTCTGCTGTATAGGGGGGCGTGAAAAATGCCGGGGAAAACTCTTCCTTATGCTTAATTACTCCATTCCCTTGTGGTGGAGAGTCTCCTGGGCCCAGCGACACTCTGTATATCCCAGAGCCCAAAAGCCCAGAGAGCCCCAAGTTTAACAGGTCTGCTGACCAGTTGGTATCAAAACTGATCCTGAGACAGAGAAGGTGCAAATGACTGGGGTGGCTAAACTGGGTGGCTAATTTAGGGGTGTTGCCCCTGATTAGGAAGGGCTATTCTCCCCCAGCTCCCTATCTCATCGCGTGAGGAATTTAAGTTGCATGCTCTGAAAGACACTGTGTGTACCAAGCACTGAGGAGCCTCGAGGAGTGTCAGCTCCTACCAGGTGTTTGATGTGGAGAAATGGGAATACATCCCCCTGCCAGTTACTTTGTCTTACACATCTTCACCAAAAAAGGGACCTGTGGGGTGCAGTATGGATGCTTCCCACTTTACAAATAGCATAGGAACATTGCTGGACTAACTGGGCTTATTTGATTTGGAACACTTTATTTTAATGAAATTAAGCAAACTACTGGTTTTACTTGAGGCGAGCATTCCCTAGCAGAGAGCTGCTGTGAGTGCCAGAAGGCCAGCATTTTGGTGAAGACTGGGAAGTATTACAGTCTCCAGCGTTGCTCACTGGGGAAAAAGAAGTGTGGTGGGTCCACTTTAGCTCAAGGTGCCCACCATAACTACCTATGGACACAGGCAGCTAAGTTAGATGTGATTATTAGCATTACTTTATCTACTGGTATTTAAGGACTCAGGATGGCACTGACTTTGTCACTTCCCTCTTCCTGCCTTCCTCAGGATTCAGCTGGGCCGCGCACGCTGCTCCTGTGTGGGCTCCATCCTGCGCTCCTGCGGCACAGGCTCTGCCTTTGCTCTGCTCCTGGGAAGCAGCGTTGCCCTCTGAGTGCACGAGCACACGCGCGTGTGTGTGTGTGTGTGTGTGTGTGTGTGTGTGTGTGAACACCCTGCCCTGGAATTCTCACAGAATAGAAGAGGGCCTAAATCAATTAGAGCAACACAAACAGTGATTGGTTTTGCATGAGTCTATTTGCAAGATAAGAATTATCTTCACTCCTCCTCGGTGAACAATAACTGACAACATTACACCCCTTCTCAAATGCTTTTTGATAGGTTAATGGGCCCATTTTGAGAGCATATAATTGCAGCGGTTTTGGTTCAAGAGCTGATGTGATGGATTACGTCCCTCTTGATGCTTGGAGTTGGGATACAATACAGGGAGACTGCCTGGACCCTCTGGTGCCAGAGGGCTTAACACGGTATTGACAGGGCTGTGCATATTAAATCCAGATCAACCTCCTGAACGAACACAGGCGCATCTGAACTTACAAGGCTGGAAATCTCCTTCCACAGTCTTAAAGGAGTTATTTTTAGTAAAGGCTTTTGGAAAAAGAATGAAAAAAAAAAAATCTTTTACCCCTACTTACTGCTGAGATATGAGCTGAAGGAAACTCTCCTGTCAGATCTGTTTCATATAGGTTACAAGAACAGCAAAACAGAAAAGTTCAGCAGGGCATTATTTTATTTTCCTCTTTTTTTTTTTTCTTTATTTCTTTTAAATTTACGGGGATCTGACAAACCAGTCTGGAGGCTGCCAAGTCCAAATGTACAAGAATCCAGAGGTATTCCTCAACATCTGGTGACAGTTGCTGATTAGCTGGGCAGGAATGGTTTCTGGATGCTCTGCAATGGAAAATTAACAAAATCCTGGTCTGTCTTGATAAAATGTAACAGTGTTTTGGGAGATTTTTTTTTATTTATTTTTATTTTTTTTAAGTTTTAGAGGTGCCTTTTTAGCGGATCCGGGCTCAGACTCTGCTCCTGCTGTGTACATCTGCCCTCGGTGACTCTCACCTTTGGTAGGAGCGAGGCCATTCCTGGAGCAAGGTATGGTGCCACGCGAGGTGGAGCAGTGCATTACCCCTGCTGGTGCTTTCCAAGGAAGCAGTCTCCTTGTTTTTATCCTGTGAACTGCACATCTAAAAGGGACATTCAAGTTAAAAGCAAACAAAAGCATGTAAAAGACTTTTTAATAGCCTCTCATCTGGAGGCTGACACTGAGCACATCTCTTCATTTACAGGCTTGGTGCCACATCTTACTGCTTCCTGTGCAAAGCACCACCAAATCTGCAAGCAAAATTGCCACTCTTGCCCGTCAGGAACACCCTGGAGAATGCAGGGCAATCCCAGCTTGTTAAGGGAGTTGTTTTGATGGTTTCCTAAAAGGCAACAAGTGATTTCATGAACTCTCCTGGCAGTTAAGTTTGCTTGTCTTTTGGTTTGAAGACATTTCTATTGGAATCAAGTTCAATTCTTAGTGATACATTTCTTCATTGAAGAAAAGTTCTGAGTCAGCTAGCCAAAAATATTCTGTAGATATGTATTTCAAGAACACTGTTGTCCAGAACACTGCCCAAGTCTTGCTTAGAGCCCTCGCCTGTGAGCTGGGAGAAACAGATTGAACACCTCAAGAAACCCATTGGAGATGATAAAGTTTTGCCTGTCTTACACCTCAGTCCAGGTCCCTTGACCCCTGGCAGTCTGGGGTGGGTGACTGTCTCTTAGCACATCTTCAAGGCTCTGCTCAGATGTGCTAAGAGTGCTCTGAATTTCAAAAGCTCGAGACTGTTCATAAAATTAAATAACTGTTTTGCAGTTGCTGCCAACATGTTTCCCTGATCAGGACTGAGATGGAAGTTGTTCCATGGTTAGCAGGGTATTAGCCTAAACCACCTGATGCTCTTAGTGATTTTTTTTTTTGTATCAAATACATAAAAGGATTTTAGGAAAAAAGACAAGTCAATTTTGGGAAGGGGAAAGTATCGAGACCAGTTATTTCTGGTCTACAAAAAGGAAAATGTACACAATCCCATTGAACTCTATCTGCAAAATCTTGAAATCATTTTTCCAGTAGAAACACATGAAATAGCAAAAGGCAAACCCTACATTTCCTTTAATATGGGTGGTTTGAGTCCCTGCTTACCTTGCGGAGTTTTTCTACTTGCAAAATGGAGACATTCACATACTGGAGGTAGCCATTTCTCTTCTAACTCTAATATTTCTGAGTAGTCAGAAGTGGTAAATTCTAAAAATACTTATTAAGATTTTTGTTCAATTTCTGTATGGTCCTTTCTCATACCAGACCTTCTAACATCGACACAGATGTGTCACTTATCTCTAATCTGTTCTGCTCCCACTATGACCTCCAAATTCACACATGAGGATATTGACCATATCACAGCTGCCGGCTGCGTGACCTAGGGAACACAAAGGTTTGTTTGACTCGCTGAACCAACCTTAAAATGTGCACATCCTCTTTGGAGGACATGACGAAATGGTCTTCGGCAGTGGAAAGTCCTTGAGCTTGCTAAGATGCAGTGAGATACCCTTACTTCTGTTTAGCTAGGCATAAAAAGATATTCCCTTCCACTCACGGCCAGCAATACGTGACAGTGCCCCCTAATATGGCTTAATGGTTCAGACTTGCAAGGTGTATATGCTTATAATTTGACTTACTAAAACATTAAAACTCCCTAACATGTCCCTGAATGATCCTGTAATTTGTGGGGTGGAGCATGTGAGATTATTCTTACGGATGACATACTATGCCGTAAGCCTAATTACAAATAGATTTTTGGATAAAAGTTAAAATTCCATATTTAAATTTTAAATTCCATATTTAAGTGAGAAAAGCTGAGATAATCTGCTGCTAGTTGAGATAATCTTGGCGCTCTCTCGCCCGACCCCGAGTATCTCGCAGTAACGCTGGTTTGATTGGAAGCTGAGGTTACAACCTGAAAGCTCGGTTGCTTGGCTGATGGTCACGCTGCTTCTCCTTCGTAGAGCTGTGACATTTGACAAGACTTTGCGTACTTCATTCCTAACAGATGTTGCCTAACCTGGAAGCTGTCTAATGACTGAGACCTTACAGACTCTCCTACCAGTTTACTGTAGTTTGCACCTACTTTATGTTCAAGAGTATATGTAGCATACATACATATGTTTAAAGGTTGTTATCCTTTCTCCTCTCCTCCCCAATCTTCTTTTTTTCCCCCCCAGTTCATGCAGTTTTCCTTAGCTGATTGTGCTGTCAATATCCCTGAACAAACTTGTTCCTCCACTCCCCCGAGTTGTTCCACACCTTTCCTTAAGCATCACACCCCAAACAACCTATTACTCCTGCCAAGCCTTTCCTATGACTTTTAGGTTATAAAACTCTATACACTTAGCTCTTTTTGTTTGTTTGTTTTTATGACAGGCCTTCCCTTTAGACTCCCAAGTTTGTTAGGTGGCCAGGGTAATTTTAAAAATATATGTGGCATTTGTTTCATAGCTTAGGAATTACTGACATCCAGTTTCAGGTTTGGTAGCCATAAGCTGACATGACATACTTGCTAGCTGCTTGATTCTGTGCCTAAGGAAACCAGGGATGATAAAGGGCCATTGCTCTGGAGATCTCAGTATTTGTTGAGTTAAACATTGCTGAGTTGTCTAGCATCCCCACCCTCATCATGAATGAATCTGCAAGGAATGAGTTTGAAGTCTTGCTCTAGCTGACCATAAACCTTTATTATATGTGGGATGTTCCTTGTGGAGAGGGGGGAGGCTGTTGCCTCCCAGATGAAATAAACAGAATTCGTCAGCTTACTCACTGTACCATGGGGTCAGTGGTTGATGGGAGTAATTCAAGGTGCCTGGCACCTGCTGGAGCGGGGAGGCTGGCGAACAACAATAAAACCACAATCAACCTTGAGGAGTGCTTGCGGAGCAGATTGTAAATAACAGAGGCATTTATTTTATTTTTTCCTATGGAGATGGGAACAGTTGTGAGAGTAAACAGGAGTTACCACCACCAGTGCGCTGCAAGCAGGTGGTAGCATGCCTTCAAGTTTCATTGGTAATGCAATGCTTAAAATTCCTGAGGCTTCTTAATGGTTTACACTCAAAGATCAGCTGGCTTGCTATCTTGTCCCCTCACTTTGCCCGTCCGTGCAATGAGCCATCAGTATATGAGCAAATCCTTGTGAATAGATCACAGAAAATTGAGGAGAATGAAAATGACTTCTTAAATGCTGTTGACCATGTAAGACCAACTCTTGTTCTCTCTTCCTTTATATCTTTTATTTTTTATCTTTCATAATTTTATCTTCCTTTCTTCCTTTATCTTCCATGCTCATATCAAGAGATCCAACCAACAAACTCTAACTTTTGTTGAACTTTTTTCCATCTTTTGTTTTATGACATATTCCTTTAACTGTTGCTTCATTCCCAACTCAATCTGCGGGCCAAAATCTGATTTTTTTTTTTTTTTTTTTTTTTTTTTTTTTTCCAGAGGGATGTTTACTTGCCTTATGGGCAAATAATCCTCAATGAGGTTGTCATGTACTACAAAGGATATCATAAAAGGGTCAAGACAAAAGTAACACACACAATGTCATCATGGCGATTGGAAATTCCTGGTCCTTCTCTTGTCCTGACCACACAACTGCAAGAGCAATAAGAGAGCAAGAGAAGTTGAGATTTTGTCCCTACAATCTAGTGACTTTTGTGAGAGATCCTTCAGCCCAGGATGGCTGGAGTGAGCTGATCTTTTAGTACCTGTGTGGATAATAGTCAGTAATCAGAACTACTATATAGATATAAAATAAGATGTTACAGACTCTCAGACCCCATCAGACCCCATCAGCTCTATAGACCAGCTCTGAAGGTTTCAAAATGTTTATGCCCTTTATTTTCCAAAATCAATATTCTGGAATATTTCCAATACTGTGTTTAGTTCAAAGCAAGTGGATGAACAAAAGAAAGGGGCACTTGCCTTTGAAGCAGGAATTTTACATTTTTATATGCGGTACATATTTTCTCAGTGGACAATGACAGAACTGTAAATTGTCACAAAACTGTCCAGATTTCAGCTAGAATATCTGACAGCTAAAGGATGTGTGAGAATGCAACGACAGTGCCAGAGGGCAGGAAATTAAGTCTTCAATTATTTGGACTTGCTCTCCCTTGATTAGATTTTGAAGAGATATGCTTTGTGTCCCCCCTCTTATTTGCCTGGGCATGACTAGTTCTGCACTGCAAATTTAGCTTTTCTGGGGAAATACTTCTACACCTACAGTACTGGGAGTTTATACTGTAGGATGCAGTAAAAAGCATGATTCATTTAAAGAAAATGAGGAAATATATATAAAACACAATTGTTTGTAATGGTAGAATTCACATTTACAACTAATCTTTAAGAGAAGTGTTTATCCGCCTATAAAAGAGAGGTGCTAGCTGGATGTACAATCAATTCTCAACTATCCATGAACAGTTTCTGCAGGTTGTGGATTAACTGTGCTGCAGCGGCACTGACACTTTGCTGGCACTGTGCAGGCTGAAGGTGGGTCCATCTGTACTCATGAGCTCAAGCACAGAATTCCAGGACCAAGTCCAATGCTCTGGCAAAACCTGTGTGGGAACATCTAAGTATGTCCCAGCTTCAGCAGTTTTTATCCTTGTGGTTGTGGTGTTGCAGAACTACCTTTAGTTGCACATTAGCTAATAAGCCCTCTTGGAGCAGAGTGCAGAAATACCTAAGAGATTGTGCAAAAGCCAGGTTGTACCTGGCAAAACTCAATTTACTAAGTCTGACTAAACTTAAGATGGCTGTATGAGTCAACCATAAAAGCAACAGCCTTCACTTTCAGTACACACAATAATGGTGAAAGATATGCAGGCTGCGTCTGAGCTGTGTTCCTGGGAGCGACTCTGACCTTCCAGCTCTGGATGCCTTCCAAAGAGTATCCGCGAATACCTATTGAGCTGAGGCCTGGGAACACAGCAGTCCCTTTCTTCCCCTTTTCTCTGTGTAGGTGCAAGGGAATCACAGAATCCAGGACACTGACTCATCTGAGGAATGCCCTTGTTAACCAGGTGAGGTGCAGTAACAACTAAACGCTCTAGTCTCACTTTACCTATGGCACCACAGAAATTAGAACTATGCAGGACACGCAAGGGATGACATGGTGCATTTGATATGTGCTTGTCCCACATGGACAGGTTTTTTTTCCCCCTGGAAATTGGCTTCTGCTCGAGGGATCTGGAAATGATCGTATAGCGCAAGTGTTATCCATGGTACCAGCATGTTTCAGTACCTACCACCAGGAATTCCATGATATTAGAGCAGGGCCGGATTTGATCCAGTGTATTGCTACAACTGAACATGTTCATGCTCTTCTGACACAGCTGAGTACTTTCAACTGCCTTGACTTAGCGCTGTTCCATGTTTTCTACTTAAATTCCCTGTCTTTATATGGTCAGGAAGGAAGCGAATATGTCATGAAAACTTCAGAGGGAAAAAAGCCATAAATGAGTCATTGAAAATATTGATAAGATTGCTGATATGGAGCTGATCCATAACTTCCAGCCTTCCTGTTTTTCTATGCCCACTCCTCTTGCAGCTTCTCAGGCCCAGCTATGTCTTTCCTCAGAGTTCAGAGTGGGACCAGAGGGATTTCTGCACCTCTCCGTAGTGAGGACATATGCCAGAAGCACACTGTTCCTTCCTGCCCGTGCCAGGATGTCACAAAGTCTTTAGCACCTACAACAGCCCCCTGACAATTCTCAGAGCTACTTATAGTAGCAACTAAAACGTCTTATCACACCCCTGTCCCGGTGACAAATTAAAACTACAATTTGATTATTAACATCTTTCCAAATAAAGAGCTGGATCTTGCTCCCCTGACGCTGATTGCAAAACTGGACTTGAGTACAGTGGAAGCAGATCTGGCCTCGGGGTATATTTAGAAAAAGTAAGTAGCAGCTATTTTCTTACTGTTTATTTTACATTTCAGGTTGAGGCACTTGGAAGTGTGGTTTCCATTGGACTTTGTGTAGCTGGGGTTGTGACTAACAATAATAACAGAATAAGCCGTGACTTTGCCCCAGCCCCGGAACAAGAGGCCGCCCTGTCCCTAGAGTCGTGCTGATGGCACATGGTGACTCACACCTTCATAATCCCTCTCCTGGGTTTCCCCTTGCTCTCCATAGGAGAGCTATTTTTTTCCAGTTTTATCCTTGGCCTCAACCTTGTCCTCAACCTCTGCAGTGCGTTGACCAGTGGTGACAGAGCCATTAAGTGTGCGGAGAGCACAACTGCACCAGAACCCAAGATCAGAGGCTTTGCCATTTGTACTTTGCAGGACACTCGGCTCCATTTTATTCTGTCCCCAGGCAAAACAAACATGCCTCATACTGGCATAAAACATACTGGCAAACATGCCTCATACTGGTGTAAGGGCCCCATCCTGCCCCCGTACAGCTACTCACAATATGCCCAGTCTGAGCCGTGATTTCAGAAGGTGCCATGGTTTCAGTGCACTCTCTTAGTTTATCGTTGACACTGCAAGTCCAACATGTTGGTCAACCAGTGTTGACCAACGTGTCAACCTGTGACACGAGGAGTCACAGGGCCTTATTTTTCTCCTGTGATGGTCTCAGGCATAAACTTCATTCATTTATTAACAAAGTCATCTCACTCCCTGCTTAGCAAGCCCCCTCCATTGATGCTGTCCAGCGAATCCTAACACATGAGTGTGTTGACTTCTGGTGCTCTTGTGGTTCTGGGGCATTCATGTTGGCCCGAATGCAGTGCAGCAGATACCTGTGTTAGTGGTGGTGAGAGACTTGGGAAACTCCTGGATATTTTCAAAGCTTCGGCAAAGGTTGACTGGCTATTTCATTCCTCCTTAGCACGATACAGTTACAGCAGAGAGCTACCAGACTTAGTTATGGTTCTCTGTTTGGGCACCAGATAAAATGGAACTTGATGGACACTGCTTTAGTCCAGTTAAGGAGACCATAAGTTACGTGAAGTTCTTCTGAATGTACTCCACTTCTTGTTGTCTTCACTTTTGTCTCAAGTGGTTTGGTATTTAGCACGTATCAAAACACTTTAGCAGTGATTTGATTCCATACAAAGCTCTCTAGGCTAACGTATGCCTAGATTTGTGGGTAGCATATTTTGTTCACATTAAAGTTCTGGATTGTCTCAGCAAAATGTGCATGGGTTCACTAGGCAAGGCAGATTTGAAGGGCCAACCAAATGCAGATCTTTCATCATACAAAACCAATTTTCAAGATGGCTTATCACTTGGTAATCAGCTTCAGTCATATCTGAAGACCACCTGCCTGGAACCACATGTTCAGCAGTGGTCTCTTTATTTGAAAATTTTTGGTTTAGATTCTTAGACTTGTTACATGAGCTAAGCTTTAACCAGCCTCATGCAAGAGCAGGTCAGCTAGGAAACAGTAACCTGTCAGATAGAGATATTCAGTCACAATAGTGACTGTTGTAATGTACCAGAGATAACTGCATAGATAGAATAGCAATGCATTTTGCCACCTGCATATAAGAAGGAAAGCTAGACTTTGATGAACTCCATTTGCCTGCTCTCTACAAAAAAAAATGTAACAATGCCCATATTTTGCAAAATACCTGCAATATAAAGCCACAAGACTAGTTAATTCAGTGCATTGGACCATGCAGACTTGCTTTACACTTTAACACATCCTTACACACCATTTATTTGGAAACTGACTGGAGGATTTCTTTTGTTGGCACCCTGAGTAGGTGCAGGGGTATTTTTCTCGCAGAAGTTCAACCATATATTCTGTCAGAACTGGGATTGGATTGCAAGTGAGAAAAAAATGAATCCAAGATTTGTGGTTAATTCTCATGGGAAATCATTGATAATATGCACTTAAGTCACTTCTGAAAAAAAAATACACGTCCCTAATAAGTGCCCCTTAACTCTACAAATTCCAAGTGACTTTTTGTGAAACCGTTACCGTTGAGGCATTCTTGGCTTCCAGCTTAGTGCTTAGACCACAACTTCCTTCGTTTAAAAATTGTTCTCCCGTCCCCGCTGACCGGTTGGAGTACAGGGGATCACTCTATTACAAGCAGCTGATGGGCGGTCTTCAGCTCTACAGCAGAGCAGGCAGTGCGAGAGCAGTCCAAGTTCTGCTGCTGAGGGCAGTGTTGGCTCATGGCGTATTTTATGCTCCGAGCTCCTTGTCCCAGTACATAAACAAATTTGTTTTTGTTTAAAGACTTTCCCACACAAGTGTCTGCCAAGTTCAGAGGACTGCTCTTTGAGATTGATCTTGAATTTTTTGGAACAAGAGATGAGATTATATAATAAATTCAGTTCGTCTCAGTGAGGCAGTTGGGAGATGCTGTTTCAGACGACAACATAACAGCCAAAAGGATTAAGAAAAATAAAAGAATCCTCAAAGTGCAAGTGGGGAAGGAATTCTCTTGACCTTTGCATCTCATATGTTGGATTTTCAATTTAACAAGTCTGATCTGAAAACAGATTCACAGACAAATCATCTAGACAAAAAATGATGAAGAGAACATTTTCAAAACAGTATATTTTAATAGATTAATTTCTCTTAGAAGAATCTACATTTTCTACTTAGTCTTTTTTTTTTTTTTTAATGCACAGCTTGTAGATTTTGTTGTGTATCTATGACAGAGTGATTTTCACATGGTAGTCTGTTGGTGATTTAGAGAATTATCCTTGGTCTTATTGCTGGGACAATGTTAAAAATCCTGTTCTTTTGCAAGTGGGTAGACATCCTGCTACTTGTTATCCAATTCATGTCTTGCTCTTCTAATTGAATAAACATTGTAGATGCAATGGCTAGAAAAAAATGGTTAGAAAAAGATGTGCAAGAGAAAGAGATTCCTTTGTCCTGTTAAAAAAATGCCATTTCCATACAGTGCATGGCTTTTTTTTTTTTTGCTTTTTTTTTTTTTAATTCGAGCTCAATAATACAAAATTCTCAGAGAACTGAAGTTTAAAGGTGATGTGCAGTGGAGGAGCTGGCCTGGCACCTGGATTTTACAGAGCCAGGCAGCCTGCACGCTCAGTGGGGTTTGCAGCCCATCTTGGTTTCTCTTGGAGGATTCAGTGGAAGGGATGCAGTCAGCTGAACTAATATTATCTCATGAACAAGCTGCTGGCAGAGAGACTAATGGAGAGTATCCGGGCAGCATGCCTAAAAGAGAGGATGCTGCTCATGTGCCCATCACCTAGAGACAGGCCCTCCTGAGTAAAGTCTCTGGTCTGCAGTACTGATGGGAGGGATTGCACTGGAGTGAGTGAAACTACAACAAAATGTTCATTCAGTACCAAACTGCTGGACCTAAGGATCTCTTGGGTATCCTCCTGCCTCCTTTCATGCTGCCTTAGTGTTCGTCTCACAACCCTTCTTGCCTGTCAAGTATATGGCAAATTAGTGCAGCAGCAGTAATGATGGGAGAAGATTTCAGTCTTAGCAAGTAGCTCTCTATAAATGAATACAATAAAAATGTATAATGATCCTTATGGTACCATCTAATAGGTCCACCGGAAAATAGTTTTATGTTGCATTTTGAGAATGTATTCATGTACCGATCAGGGTATTACATCAGTTTTACAGTTTCTTCATAGCTAGCTATTTCTTACAATAGCAAGTGATTCCAACTACAGAGTCGGTGGAGAGCCTTGGGAGATAAAAGATCTTCTAGAAACAATCTGCAGACCAGACTATAGTAAGTAAGTTGGCTTTGTCAGTGCTGCAGCTCAGGTTATTAGAGACAGAATTATAAGTTTTCTTCTCTGCCCTATACCTCTGATGTTATTTTAATTTATACAATCTCTTTAATTCTTACTGCTGGCACAGGTTCAAAAGTTGCAAAGCAACTTTCTGTAATTGTTTAACTTTTGTTATTGATAAGATTTTTTTTTTCAAACAGATCTGAAAAAAAAAGCCAGCTTTGTTCTGTAAAGTAAAAATGAGGACTTAAGTACTCTGTTCATTATATGAAACTCACATTTGCTATGGCTTCCGCTAGCAGGAAAAGTATAATTTGACTTAAATGTGACACCCTATAGATGCTACTGAATGAAGACTTTGAGTCCTTATGCTCCTGTTAGCCCTTCATCTACTTGCCTGAAGGACATGCTGCACCATGTGCCAAGCAACTCATTCTCCCTATGTCCAAAAGCTAGTAAAAAGGGTCCCCAAGGACCTCAGAGGATCTGCTCTTTACATCCTTCAGGATGTGGAGTTACTTACTCAGTAAGGTTTTTATTTTCTTTCTGAGTCAGTACTGAACCTGCACGTCAGTAGAAGGGGCTGTGATGTTCTGCTTCTGCCTTCTGCAAGAGCCTTGAATTGAAGGGACTGGTAACTTTTTCTTGGGCAAAGCCAGATAAAAACCGACCAGCTAATTGCAGCCAACTAAGCCCTGCATTCTGTAGTTTCATTTGGTTATATTATCCATATCTTTTTGTCTTATACAGTTCTGTGCTGTTGCCAAGCATTTTAAGCAGGGGCAACAAATTGCATTAGGGAGTAGAGTGTCCACAACTACCTCCTAGGTCTGTTTTCAAGCTTAGATAAATTAGTTAGCTTCTTTGGCACTCTGAGGGGAAGGCCTATAATAGATGAACAAAATGCAAAAATTTAGGGAATGACTTTATCTCCATCACTTCAGCAAGGCAGAGAAAAGCAGTTTTTCCAGTATAAACCTAATGGCCAAAACAGGTAGCCATGCAATTACTTCATTTTGCAATGAGACACATGCACTTCATTTAGATGCATCAGTTTGTCTAGAGACTGCTTACAAGTACTTGGAAAATCTGGAAAACACGACAGGCAATGAACTCTTTCCCCTTTTGACCTTTTTTTTCTTTGTGTGGTTAGAGAAAATACTTTAGAGCATCTGTTTCCCAAACTGCAAACCAATCTGCTCCAGTTGTAAAAACTTACACTGTGTTATGCATCATCCCCTGGAAGCAGCGCTAATGAAACTTGACACAATAATGTGATCAAATACAGTCCCAATGAATAACACTGTTGCTTTTCTCATATGATTACTCCAAGAAAAGAGAGCCTATGAGTCCATGCCCATTTTCTTCTGGCCCCTGTACAACAGGAATGTTCATAATATGCCTTTGAATATCATTTCTATTTCCTGAACAACATTCCTACTTACAGACCCTCAGACAGGATAATAAGATAATACAGTGTCATGAAAAGACATTTCTAGAGGAATTTACATCCTCATGCTTTTAGCTGCCCCCACAATTTATTAGTTAACAGATCAGCACTTCCTGCTATTGCTTCTTGTCTTGATCTTTTGATCATAGCAACATGCTTCTGAAAGACGCTATAAGGAAACGGAGGCTCTGCAAGCAGGCTCAGCTTCATGAGCACAGAACAGCAACCCAGTCCAACCCATCCATGAGTTTTTGCCTGCTCACAACAAGGCGGGCTTATTGTTCAAGCAAATGTTATCACTTATTCAATTAAATGTTATTGCACATTATTGGATTGTGTGGTGCTGGCTCTAGCTCTGAGACACAGGTAGTGTAGCTCAGAAGAGAGGTGGTGGAAGTCAACGGGTCTGATTCTCAAGCTCCATTTATGTCCTTACTCCATGTCTATTGAATTACCTGGAGAGACTTCTGATGTGTGTGGATGGAAAATAAAGGAGGGATCTCTGCTTCGACCTGGGGGTGCTGGTTAAGCAAACCTGGAATGACATGCATGCTCATGATGGTGTCACAGGCAGGTGAGAAACACAGACACGAGTAGCAGCAAGTACCCTGCTTCTTCATGCCGTGCTTGCTTGCTTGTCAGTGATGCAGCTTGTGGTCCTATGGGCCAGCAAAGTGGATGAGAACAGTCTGACAATTGCCTGGGTCCCCAAATCACTCCTGCGTCTTTGAAATACTGAGAAGCAGCAAGGCTGAAAAGAAAAAGTTGTTTCTCTTTGGGAGTGCTACAAGGCCTGTGCAGTGCCAAAAAAAGAGAGAAAATGTTGCCAATGCAATAAATGTCTTTCTAATACGCTGTGACCCAGCCAGAGCTCTTGCATCACGGTCCCTGTCAACATGTGTAAATCTGCAGTTCCTCCTGAAAAGCTACCACTCTCACAGCATTGCCAGACAAGTTCTGCTCAGCACCAGGTGTAACATAAACAACTAATACAGAAACTCAAGGTTGGAATGAAAGGCAGGGATTTTTTTTTGCTTGTTTGTTTGAGTCATCATTAGGATACTGATAGTTGGCGGGTTTTTTGATTAGGAAAAGAAAATATGATCATAAATGTCAGTCCGTATTGCTGATTTCCACAGTAACCCCGTGATATTTTCAGTATTATTTCCCACCTTTTTTCATGGGCAGTATAAGCTTTTGTTTGCTTTCCTATCCGGTTCCGCCTGCATGAATGTTTTGTGCCTGCTGTCGCCCCCCGCTCCACTCCACCCCTCCGGTTCATGAGTGAGTTCACCGAGCACCCAGAAGCTCCTGTTCATTCCCTTATCTGAAGGTAGAGTGTGAAATTAAAACACTTGATTTGTCCTTGGCAAGTTCAAATGAATATTATTGATATAGCACTGTAGGGGTCTATAGCTCTTTGTGGACAAAAAGAACCTGCGATCCCATGGCATGGGGAAAGGCCGAGAGAAGGACCAGATCTGGGGATGCTCAGACTGGGCACATGGGAGCCTTGGGGGGCTCAGGGTGCTTTTCATGTTTGCTCCGTCCCACCTGGGCCCTTAGCATGGACACCAGTACCCTCGTGTTAACTGGGCATCACTCCAGGGGGAATCTGCAGTGCATCTTAGTGCCAGCTGTATTCCTAGCTGGCTCCCACGGCAGCCTAGTTTGATGACACCTCCTTTGGGCACTGCTGGCAGAGCTCCAGGTGGATGAACTGGCTTCATTTGTCCATGCAAATAGGTTTTCATAACTCCCCACGAAACACCAGGTAGCTCTACCCTTGCTGGGGGAGAGAGGTACTGTTAGCTGAGGCAAATAGTGCAAAGCTGGTTCACCACATTGATGATTCAACTCGACTATCACGCAACGTGTTATTTAAAATGCTGTTACATATTTTAAAGCATTTCCATATGGCCTCAGGTTGAAAACTAAATCCTTTTTGAAAATTCTTGTCCATTCAACTGCAATTAGTTTCAGCCTGAAGTTCAGCCTGAGAACATACATTTAACAGGTTTCTGCAGTCTGTGAGAGCCTGTTAACAGGGGGAAAAAAAGTCCTACTCACTGCCAAACTTGAGGTGGGAGTGGGCATGATAAATTCTGTAAGTTTAAAGAATCAGAGAGCTAGGAAGTGAAAATGGGATATTGCACCATTTCTTTTTGCAAACTCTTACACTATGTACACTCAAACTCAGGAATCTCACGGTACCAAACATCCTTCATAAAGCACCATCTGTGCTCAGCCTCTTGTAAGATTTCACCCTCAATTAATTCTTGCAGTTTCCTGAAAAATTGCTGTTTTCTCCAAAGAATCAAGACTAAATCAAATTAGAGCAATTTTGAGAAGGAAAAGTATAAAATCAGGCTTTTGAGAGCATTATCATGAAGGCAATTTCCCATTTTTCCTGATTTGTTATGATACCAGATAAGAGTTATATTTACGAACAAGCAATCCACCACCAATTGTAACTTACCCTTTAGTTTTATGCCATAAAGTTTAGCACATCAGATTGCTGCGGTTTTAAGCCTGCCATAAAAAAACGCTGGGCATGTTTTGCAAGAGACTCGGGAGATGTACGCAGTCACTTAATGTTTCTCTACTTCCTCTACCCCAAAGATAAAAAAAGGGAAAGTGGGAAATGCTCACCTAATATACAAATGTAATGTCTAGTAGTTGGAAAAGGTCTGAAGATCCTTTTCAACTGTAGGTTATAGAGATGGTTATCTCTAGGGGGACATTCCTCATCTTTTCCATATGTTCAAAATAAACTGTCTTTGTGATTATGAAGATCCCTTGGCAGGAGGGCAAAAATGTTGAAATATTTTGTTTCACAATTTTCCAGACCAAGGGGTAACCTTTCGGAGCGATACATTACTGCTCTGTGCAGTACGTAAGCTCAGCAGTTCTCTGGGAGTAGATAACCGTTTTCATTTTTCATTACTTTATAGTCAGAGAGGTATCTCACAGTTATTGTAAACACTGTCCATGCAAACAGTGATGCAGAGCCAAGGCTCTATGTGATTAAAGCACATTTTTCACTTGTGCAGAATATTTTCCTGCAGTTTCAGTGCCGCTCTGAAAATAGTCCAACAGATGATACATTATTCCTCTTTCATCTACGTAATAAGAAGCACCTATCTGAAGCATTTTGATATTCCAGTGGCACTGGTCATAAAGGAAAATCAGTTCTTTTCAAAAAAGCTTTGATATTCATATTATGGGAAAAAAAAATCAGTCAGAAGCAGTGGTGTTAGCAACACACAGAAGCTTCTGTCCTATCAAGATATGTGATTTTGGCTCTGAGTAAATCTTGGAAAATCACATCACTTAATTTGCTGTCAGAAACAATTTATCTCTATAAGAGAGTACGACTGTTATTTTGGTAAGTATTTGTTGCTTCTTTAGAGACTCTGTTATTTTCTTCTATGATTTCACATGTTTTAAGAAATTATTGTTCTTATAAGCTATGCAAGATCTTTGTCATGATTCAAGTTTTTTTGCATGCTGCTACTGTGAGCAACCCAAAAACTTCTGCATAAGTGACTATAAGCTGTACGATACATTGCCCTCTTTACTGCTGCAACGCCGATCATGTCTACACTTCTTTGGGAAAGTTGACAGTCTCTTTTTTATTGTTGTTCTTTTTCATTCTTTAAGGAAGGGAGGAGTCTGGGCATTTTGCTGGAACAGTATCAGCTTAGTTGTCACAATCCAGATCCACAGAGAGGTGTAACTTTAGCACGTAAAAAGTATAATAAAAACTAGACTTTAAATCATGATTGCTTTGTCAGCTCTGAGAACCTTGCATACTAGGCCAACTGATCCCACAGCCTGTGCATACTGCAGACACTACTTAGTGTATTACATATATATATCTATAAGATAAATTCATATTAAATACCATGTATTTTCCTGCCTAAGCTGACTGCAGTGGCAGCCCCTTTTTGTAGGTAGATGACTCTGGAAATAATTTTCAAGCACCTTTTTGCTTTTCAATGGCAATGGAATTTATTGCATGAACTTTAAACAAAATTTAGGACTCTTTGTTGCTAGAAGTGCTGCATAAGTATAATATATTATTTGCTGAGATCAGGAATGCAAGACTCCATCTGAAAAAGAAGGTGTGGAAAAGCCTGGGGAGGTTCCCGCACTGGAATCTTAATTTATGAGGGACTCATCAGAGGACCTGTCTCCGGCTGAAGTGCTGGCAGAAGGGGTTATGGACTCCATATGCACAATGAACAATGCCAAGTCATCAGGACCAGACGGTGTTTACCCAACCGTTCAGGAGGAATCCAAGGATGAAATAACTGAACTGTGATGTTTAATCTCAGTTAAAACTAGTGTGATGCCTGAAGACTGGAAGTTGGCAAACTCTTACCGGTTTATTATTGTGTTACCCAATAAAGACTTTTGTTCAAGGGAGTTTTGGGGGAAATACAGAGCAGTAATCCTGACGTGTCTACCTGGGCAAAGTAGTAGAAATAATAATGAAGAACTTAATTAATAAACACATGGATGAATATGCTATGCTGTGGAAAAGTCAACATGTTTGTAAAGGGAAGTCTAGTTTTACAGTCCTATTTAAGTCTTATTTATTTTAAAACAGTTTCTCCAAAGGAGTCAACCAATATGTAGATTTCCATTGAGTTAATCTACTGAATTCTTAGAAATCTTTCCTCCTACAACAAAGGCTTTTAGGGAAACTAGAAAACTTGAGCATACAAGGGCCTTGCATATATAAATGTTTAAGAGATTGGAAACAGAGTAGAAGACATAGTCTGTTCTCATAGTGGGGGAAAGTCACCAGCGGAGTTGCAGAAGGCCCGAGACCCTTGCTCTGCATGTTTATACAGGATGTAGAAAGGACAGAAACTGTCATCATGCCACCGTGCAAATCCGCAGTTCACTTCTACCTTGAGCAGAGTGGCCGTCTGCCGCCTCCCTCCATTTCAGGCAGCTGAAGAGAAGCAAGTCAAGGAGGGAAGGAGAGGTGATCAAAGGGATGGAAAAAGCAGCGAATAATTGAGCACGGCTCTTCGGAGGGAGGGTTAGGGCAGAAGCCTCTATAACCCTCAGAAACAGGGCAAGGGGGATCAGGCACAAACCGATCATCGCACTTCCCATCTGAGAGTCAGCATCCAACGAATCAAAGCAAACAAAAGCAAACAAAAGCAAACAAAAGAAGGTGCTTTTTCATATACTATCTTGAGCTCAGATCATTTTCTATTTCAAATCATTGGCCTGAGACCCCCCCGCAGAGTCACAGACTCATCTTGGAGGGAGTTTCCCAGGACAGGGAAACTCCTAGGGTCTCAGCTCCTCCTCTGCTGAGCTTGGACAAAAATTCCCAGCAAGAGATTGCCGCTTGAAATCTTCTAAGCTTTGCCAGAAAGATATGGCTTGATACAATGCTTCAAAGCAGTATCGCTCACAAAGAGCCTACTGAACTTTTCTGGAAGCAGATTGTGCTCCATATGTAGGAAGCATTTGCTGTTTACACAACCATTAGTTAACATTTTTCAATGCTTTCATATTTATTTACTAGGATGATGAATGTAAAAACCAGAGGACTGGAGTAATTTCATTTTTAAAAGGCAGTCTCAGATTCAAAGATGTATCTTTATTCTTTTTTTTTTTTTAATTTCAGATGTGTGAGAGCTTTATTTTATTCCTAACTTTGGATTTTGTGTTTGCTTAAAGATAAGGATGAGCCCTCTGAGGAAGAAAAGGTGGTTGACTGACTAATTGAGTCATTCAATCAGCTTCCCACTTTCTTGTGCGAGCACGAAATACGGTGTAGTCGGGGCATGCCACCACTGAGCAAGGTAAGCCCACGAGCAAGGTGCCCGAGGGGGCACAGGGGAGAGAGTGGAGAGAGGAAACATGGAATGAGAAGCATGAGGTTGCTCATGGGTAGACAAAAACCTAAGTGAACTGAAGTGGGAAATCATGGTGGTACCTGTATTTCTTCAAAATAGTCTCGTCCGGGTCTCAGGTATGATTTATGCCAGCCCACTCTGCTTTAATGTTGCTCTAGTTTTAATTTCTCTCTTTGACTTGTTCCTCCCTTGCCAAACGCAGACTTTGTGAACTCTCTGGGGCGAAGACTTTTTGCTATGCAGTTTCGACAGTGCCTAGCACAGAGTGTCCCTGACCCCATCGCTGCTTTGTGCTCTTGCAAATAAAAGCCAATGGTAGAAAGTCATTCGGAGAGGAAACCCTGAAATCAGGCCTTGATGCTTAGAAAAGATGCTTAGAAAAGATGTTTATTGGGTATTTGTTTGTATTTTTATTATTATTCGAGTAAACAAAAGAATTAGTTCACCTCTTTAAAATCAAAGAGAAAAATCTGAGAAATGTAGCTCAGCAGCCAAAGCCTCAAAATCCACCTTGAAATCTTATTGGCCGTCTTCTCGAGGGAGGTGTAAATCTTCCTTTAGTCGGCTTTTATTTCGGAGTTTGGCTCTGCTCCTGGAAATCTTCCCTGCGAGGCCTCCACTTGCTATAAATGTTGCAATAGAAGCCTTGCTATTTGCAATGCCTTTCTAATTATTTTTTTGACGGGCCAAGAGTTGCCTTGTAGCCATCTCGAGAGAGCCTTGGTTCTGTATTTCTAATTCATCACTTGGAGCCGCTTTGGACATGGAGCTTTTGCTGCCAATCAAAACATCTGTGTATCTCAGGGTCAGGCCTCTAGCTTGTCCATGTCCCTGCAAGCCGGATTGAAGTTTTCCATCTGATGGCTGCGATGTAACGCAGCAGATCCCTTGCTGGGAAGGCAACAGAAAAAGGGAGATTTAAAGAAAGAGAAGAGGAGCAAGAAGGGAGGCTTGAGTTTGGGAACCTACAGAATGGTATGGACTGGTCTCTTCCTTGTGCTTACATTCTGGGATCCCAGCTTAAGAGGAGTCTGTACCCTCATTTTAGACGAAGACACAGATGCCCATTGCACTCTTTTCCAGAGAGTTGCAGAAGGATCCCAGCTGACATGTAGTAACTTTTTACTGGGTGTTTAGCCTTACTTGGGCAAGTGAGTGAGTTGCTTGGGGGTGCTTTCAAGAAAGAAATGCCACATGGAGACAAACGTCAGCAAAACACGCTGTGGGCTCCGCGTCTGACAGCGGTTCAGCTTTTTTCCTTTTTTTGCAGTAAGAAAGCAGGAAGTTTGAGCCAGGCGACTGGAAGAAGCCATCCAGAACACACAAAGGGAGCCCCGCGGAGCTCGGATCCAGCTGTTTGCTTTGCTGCAAGGGTTGTGCTGAGCACACCGAGGCTTGCAGGCCCCACGGAGGAGCCCGGAGCGGGGCGGCTGGCGAATGGGAGAGCCGCAGGGCGCAGGACACGCGGGTGCCAGCTGCCCTGGGCGCAGTCGCAGGCTCCGCTGTGACCTTTGAGCTCTGAGTGCGGCAAAGCTCCGTCCAGCCCCGTTCGACACTGCCACGAGGTTTACTGGTTTGGGGGTGAACGGGAAGGGGAGAGAGGGGGCAAAGACCATCACGACTTACTTTGTGTTTGGTTCAACATTTACCTTTAATTTTTATTTTTTTTTTCCTCTGAATTAGTTTCAATAAAACCTGCGTCGCTCGTGGAGCTCCTTCAATAAAAAAGTCACTGTTTGTTATACGATAACACTGAACAGACTCCAGGCACTCCATTTTCTTATCTTAGATATACAGTGGAGCATAACTCAAGCAAAGGGGAGAAGTTAATGCATCTGTAACACTAGGTAACAGAAGCAACAGTAGCATGTTAGTGTAGTAATAACTCTCACATGTGGAATATCTGAAGATGGGTTTTATTGAATTCAGTTTATTTAACCAGGATAAACCCTTGAGATATGGATCTCATTTACAAGATGGTGTTGGCAAGAAGGCAGATTATTACAAGCACATGTGGAAGATAAGTATAAAACAAAAAGTGAAAGACCTGTTTATATTTTTAATTAGAACTCTTTATCACTAAAAAAAAATGTTAAGTGAAAGGGGAGACATTAGATACAACTGTTGCTTGTTGATATTAATAGCAAGGGGACTTCCTAGGTAGGAAGCACTCTTCTCTGCCGAGAATCAAATGGGTGAAGGAAATCAGGGCAACACGTTCTCCCCGGGCACGCACGGGGCATCTCCGCCGAGCCTGTCCTGCTCGGCGTGTGGCCGCGTTTCCTTTGGGAAATGGGCCGAGGGCGACGGAGCTTCCTCGGAGTGCGACGGGGAGAGCGCTGGAGCGGGGGGCCGAGCGAGGCAACGCGCTGCTGCAGCGCGCCCGCGGCGCCGCGATGCCAACGCGCCGGGGCGAAGCCAGGGAGAACGCAATGCACGGCCGCCGTGCAGGAGAAGTGAAGCAGGCAGGGTGTAAGTATTCAGCGTGGAATTTGACCAGGATTAACCCCTTTAGTCTTGCTAAAAATACTGCGGGATTTTTCACGAGTGCAGGCGCTCGGGACTTGACTCGTGCGTTTCACACAAAAGGCATTAAAACTCTCTGTTTATGCAAATGCATTTTTCAAAATAGTTACCTTGTAAGTGACCCCTAAACAGATACCAACCACATTAAAGTTATATGTGGTATGCTGGCACTCGAGGCTGCAGGGTGATGGAGTGCTTTCCTTTTCACCAGGCAGTTTTGCTTGATAATCAAATGTCTCTGGTAGGTAAATACAAAGCCTCTCTCCTCTATTAAAGAGTTATTATGTTGTGTTTACAATGTATTCTTTTGGTCTGTAGTTAACATACTTTAAATACTCTTAAAGGTAAAAGGCTGCCTGCCAGCCAATGATATTTTCAGACTATCAAGTTGCATATTTTGCTGAGAAGTGCAGCTCCGAGTCTGTTTTCCTGCTTTTCCTTTGCACAGGACATAGAAATGGGTAGAAAATGTCAAGCAGTAGAAGTCCTCTGAGTTTCTGTCACCTCTGGGACCAAAAGAAGACCAGGGCTGTCCAGCTGCTCTGGGAGGCAGCAAACGTTGGGTTAAACGCCACAGAATGTGTCTTTATTGTGACTAAATGTGGGGTAATGAAAATAAAGAGCTTTTCTTGAAAGTTTTGCTCATGGATATCCATCCACATAGCATGAGGTTAAGCCAGGGTCTGCAAAACAAAACTGTGTCTTTTAGTGTAATAGGCCTCCATGATGGAAAAATACCTGTTGGGTTATAGAGGCCTTTCTGGGCGGCAGGAGGTTGTGGGCCATGCCCTGCTGGCCATTGCATGCAGAAGCAGCGGCTATAGGAGGATATTTGTGTTGGAATAGCAGCGGCTGCCGTTTCAGAGGAGAAATTGTACCATCCGCTCTGGAAGGCCAGCACAGCTGCCTTTTATTTGCTTCTGGACGTTACAGAAAGGAGGTATTAGTTACAGAAATTCAGGGGTCCTACTTCGAGGCTGTTTCGCTGGATCACTAAGTCATCGTGCATAATATCTACCAGGGCAGTTTTGCATAGACGGAGCTCAGTTTCCCTGCTTGCTTGCTGCAGGTTCCCTTGGCTTTCTGTCAGCGGCCCAGCTACATGGGCAAAGGGGCTCAGATGGCCTCCACCTACCTCCAGTGCACCCACAAGCAAGGAGCGAGTAGAAACAGCCCTTCCATTTGTGCAAGAGGTTTAACTGCAGGTGGCAAACCTCCAATTCGCCTCTGCAAGTGTACCCCACAACCTGCCTTTTCCCTGGGCTGTTTGGTGGCCTGCAGGCCCTTGGGAGGCAGGCTGGTGGCTTGCTGGTGGCTGAGTAGCCAAGAACGGCTCTCCAGGGCCCCAGGCTCTTGGGCTCTCCAAAACTTTGTTCCCTTTTAAGCTGCACATCAGGTTTCATCCCAGGCGCTGCCTGGGGCCATTTGGTGGTAGAACAAAACGTTGCCCGGGAGTATCCGTTTGAATTAATTTGCTTTGGCTGCATTTGCACCTTTGTGTATTTGTTTTCTGTTCGAGCGGTGACATTTATTGGCACAGAAGTGCTATGGAAAGCTGATTTTTGGGTGAACATCAATATTTGCTCTGAAGTACGACCAGACCTCAGTTTGAAAACATACTTAGTCTCTTTAAGTACATGGATGTGTCTCATTGACTTTGTTGAATGAAACCTGACGCTGGGAACAGAAGCAACGCCACGAGCTTTCAGTGACCAATTAAGACAAATTGGTCGCGGGACAGCCTGAGTCAAGACTGTTCAGGATCCATCCTCGCTGTACCAAATTTTGTGGGATAAAACACATGCCAGGGATTTGTACACGTTTGAGGAAAACTTAGCTCTATTATGAAGGCACAAGAAAAAGAAGAGGTCATGTGGTTGTCATGAATGGTTGATGTGGCATTAGTCTCCTCTGCAGAGTAAAGAAGGAATCCAAAAAGAACAGAACTGTTGAAAACATGCTAAAAATAATGCTGAAAAGCTGTGTTTGGAATGAGAGGACTGGGTCATATGCCCTGCTAGACTTTCATAGGTGTGGGAATATAGCAGACTAGGACAGTCAGGACAAAACTGTAGCTTTTATAGGATTTGTATTTTGCTGATAATATCCATTTCAGTGAATTTTGGCTACATAAGTCATGTGGGCTTTGCTCTCCTTGCTATAAGCTATGATTTTCTCTGATATCTATTATGTAAACTATAGCATCTGTGGGGAAATGTGGCTGTTTGTGGTTCCTCTCTTATAAGATGAGCTCTAAAGAAATAGAATGAGGCTCAAGGCTGAAACTATGTCGAAGTAAGCCAAAACAATAAAGAGTTAATGTAGGAGGACTGAGAGTTCCAATATTAAAGTTGCCTAATATTTCCCATTATAAAAAAATTCCAATCATTTTTATTTTGCAGAGCTTTAACATAGCTTGCAGCAAGCAAATTATGAAATTTGGCAAGGGGCACGTTTGCAGTCGGGAAGGAGCTGCTCACTGTCTCTAAGAAAAATTTCTGTGGAGTTGCCTGGATCCTGAAATGTGAAAAACAAACCCATCCTTTGCATTTTATTATAGTTTGTAGAACTTGTCTGAGATTTTCCAGTGAAGTTTGTGAACTTTAGATGCTTGCCGAGCGTGCCTCAGCCCCTACAAAAGCCTTGCCAAAGGGAACGGGCTGCCCATTTCTCTTTACTTAAGGACAATCCTGGAGAAATGGAATAGGGAGGCTGACATGTCTGGCCTCAGAAACGTGCCAGAGGTATTTCATAAGCTTGATGGACAGAGCTCAAGTGGTGGTTTAAGATATCAAGGAGTCTAGAAAGTTCCTGATCCGATGCGCTGAAGTCATCTCCCTGGTTGAATTCAACCTCAGCCGCAGACTCTTCCCAAACTCTGCCTCTAGCGAGGTTTTGCAGTTGCGTCGCTGGAAACGGGCAACGTGCCTTGAACGTGCACGTTAGGTAGCTGAAGTAACTTCACCAGAAGAGGACACCACGGTCACGTTCACTTTGCCTCCTTGTCATGACACAGGCTAAATCGTATTCTCCGTCTTGATCTCCAGCTGAAATGTATCTTCCTTTCTGTTTCAATGAAGTATCTCACCCTCCTCCTCTTCTCCCCCTACTCTTGAATATGTAGAATTGAAAATCACGTTGTTCAAATTTATCCCTATAGCCAAGTTCAACAAATTAGCAGCCAGAAATTTTAATCAGATATTTAATCTTTCAACCATGTAAGTGAGATTTGTATTTATACTGGCAGTAGGCCAGTTTAACCTCAGAGTAGAAGGATTGTTAGCAGTGTCCTTGAAGCTGTGGAGCCAGAGCGCCATGACTCCATTGAGCAGGTCTGTCTAACCTGCAGCTCAAGGCAGTCACAATCACTACATCAATCTGTACAGCTCTGCAGACTTTTGAAGTTTTGTAAAGCTAGGGCATTATCTTCTCTGGAACAGTGGCAATATTGCTCTGTGTGTTCAAAATTATTTAAAATTGTAAGGGAAAGAGCAAAGCCTTGGTGATAGTAGGTCGCTGCTGATGAGCTTATGAATGCATTCTGCCCCTGAACATACCAAATCCTAGAGCAATGGTCAGCATCTCCCAAATTAGACAAATGACAGCAAAGTTAATGAATGTTCCTGTTTTGCTCTTGGCTTGCTCAGATGCATGCTTGTGTGTGGACACATGCACATAATTCATCCCACAGGTGCTGTTTTTAAGGACCTCTCCTGTAGTTCAGAGAAGTGCAAGAACAACTTGGTTCTTGCACTTGGTGTCATCCCTGGAAACTGTGGCACAGGGTAAGAATGTGAGAAGCATTTTTCAATTGGAATTGGTAGTAAGTTTTATGATGGCAAGCTAGAGGTGTGATAATTTGATAGCATTTTTCCTGGGTATAATGGCTGAAGGTTTACCTTCAATATGTTCTTGTGATAGAGCCAAGGGCTGACCACTTCAGAAGTCTAAGAGCACTTGATTGTCGTCAAGGTCTAGGTGGTGTGGCATATTATCAGTTTGTAATTTGCTCTAAGTACAAACACGAACTTCTCAGCAACCTTAGATTGGGAAAGGAATCTCAACTTCACAATTCAGACTTCTCACACAGGAATATGAAAATCCTAGAGGAAGAAAAAAATGGAAAGAAAAGACTATTTCCTCCATGCAGATGTGTTTAGACTCAGTGGTTTGTGTCAGCCAGTCAGTATTCCCAGTGGTGAAAGAACAGTGCAGGAAGGATTGTAATTCTGTATGGAGAGCATAAAAATGATTTAACTTGGCCATTTGATGGGCAATTTTCTGGTAGCCATATGAAAACTGTCTGCTAGGAGATACATTTAAGCTGTTTACACTTAATTAGACACTGGAGTTGCTGTGACACTGTGCATTAGGGTCAAGTTTTTAGTATTTTATGAAGTCTGACTCTTTGCTTGGGATGCAGACTAATTCTGCCTGAGATGGAGCTACTTTTTAGGAAGGATGTATATCCACTTCCTTTCTTGCAGCTTGACACAACCTTTGTGATTTCTAAGTAAAACATACCATGTTCTTCCAAAACGTAAATGCTTCCTATGTCTTTGATTGCTACGGTTTAATTGTGGTTGTTGTTCACATGCCTTGTTTAATATGATTAATGTCATAACAGGTCTGTGGACATTCCTCAGTTCTTTACCTTGACAGTGGAACAACAGTGGTGACAAAGTGCAGGTTAAGGCATAATGGATCTCTCTCTCTTTTGCAGAATTACCTAGAAGTGCTTACAAAGCTTTGGCATCCACTTACTGGGTAATTTTATTTATCATTATTTCCAATAGATTCTTTCTATTTTTCTTTTTTTTTTTTTTATTCTAGAACTTGAGAAATGTTGCTTCTGAGTTGTCAGGTATTATCAGTACTTATGTAATATAATGGGCTATATACACTATGTACATATCCTTTATAATTCTCCAATAGCGAAATAGCTAATGGCTAATGCCAATATATAGAGCAGGCATAATGAAGATTACATATCCTCTTGTTTGGTTTGGTATCTATTGGGAAGAACTATGGCTAGAGCATTTATATGTAGCAGGGCCGCCTGGATTCAGGCCAGGACACTGAACTGAAGCCACTTCAGTGGCATTGATGGATGATCTCTCCCTGTCAATAGATAGAAAACAGTCATCCATTTTCATCCTCCTGAACTTTTCTGCCACATTTTACACTCTTGACCTGTGGACACTGTTGCTTCACTTAAGAGCATTAACAGGGTAATGTACTACATAGTTGGGTCCCTATTAGTGGGATACTGGAGATAGAAAGCTGCATTTCATTTGTCGGACCTTACATTATTTATAGAGTCCCCGGAGGATTAATATTTTCTCCCCAACTCTTCATTTTCTTCCATTGACTACTAGGTAAACTAGTCAGGTGACATGCATTCATGACATGGAGTGCTGATTATTTTTCAGGTTGTTTGGTTTTATTACTTGGGATGAGGTTATTTGGATGAGAGCAATACATAGCAATGATGAGAGCAATATATAGCAATACACCAGGATGAGGTTATTTGGATGAGATCAATACATAGACGATGGCTAGCTTCTGAAGTTAAACCCAGTGATGATTCAGGACATACTGAGAAAAGAAAGTATTCTTGAAGAATTGTCATCAGATGTGATCTCTTTGGTGGCACACAGCACAGCTGGTTGGTGGCTCCCCAGATAAAGAGTGCCCTGGAAGTACTATGGGCAACACTGAATTTTAGGTCATAGTTTTAATTGACCTTCAAGACAGGATAAGCAATAGTCAAGATAAATCTAACCATCCGTGGTTCATCGTCTGTTCCAGTGTTCCAGTGCCCTCAACGCCAGAAAAATAACTTCATTTTTTACAGAAATTTCCCATGTTGTAATTTAATCTAACATTTTCTGTTCTATCTTCAATGGACAAGGATAACTCTTTTTCTTTTTTTTAAATATATTTTCTTTGCAGCTGCATTTTACATATTTGAAAAATATTATCATATCACTCCTCTGGATTAAACAACCCTAGTTCTTTCATTCTTTCCCTGTAAGTCATATTGTCTAAATCTCTGGTTACTCTTGACTTTCTCCACTTGGTCCAAGTCTTTTATGAAATGTGTTCTATATGGACACAGTTCTTTGCAGATGTCTTCTAGGTGCTGAACAGTCTGAAAGGATTTCTTTGAGTCTTACATAAAATGTTCCATTTTAAATATCCACGTAATTTGGATGAGGTTTTTTTTGCATTAATACCATAAAACTGACTCACATTCAGTGTGTGGTCCCCACACTCCCTATTTCATTTTTGGAAGAATTGTTACCTACTCAGTTCTTCCCCCTCTTGCATTTGGAGAGCTGACAATGTCTTTCTAACTGTAGTACTTTGCACTAGCCCTTACCAATAATATTATTTTTTAATATTATTTATTCAATGAGTAAAGATCTTTTGAATTCTAATCTAGTCTTCCAAAATGTTTCCGGTCTCTTCCAAGGAGCGAGAAATCCCTTCCAATATTTTCCAAGTTGTTAATAAAAATGTTGACCCAAGATGGACCCCCATGGAATTGAAGTCAAAGAAACTTTCCAGTTTGGCAGCAATTTATTTCTAGCTACTTTGTGAGTAGAGTATTTCAAGCGATGGAACACCTGCCTTGCAATTGTTTCAACTAGTTCATACCTTCTTATAATTGACTCGAGAAAAAAACACACAGGACAGTATCAAATGCTCTGCTAACTTCCAGTGATGCACCATCAGCTCACAAAAAAACATTTCCTGCTAGAGAAAGGAAATTAAGCTAGGCTTAACAGGTTTTCTTTTTCTGACAAAGTCATATTCTTCTGCACCTGTTATCTCTGAAACTATTCCAAAAAGTTCATTTTGTTGTCTGATTATTTAGTTGCAGTAGTTCATTTTGGTATTTTTCTGGAAATAAAAATCGAGGTGACATACTATGGTTCACGGACTCTTCCTTATAAAAGTGAGTACTATATTTGCCCTTTTCTGGTTCCCTACAAATTCATGCATGCATTAGAAATTCTCAGATCATTGAGATTCACTCCAAATCCATTTGGCAGTATCTGTGTAGTGGGTAGCTATTTGCCATTTTATACACTCCCCTAAATATCTTTTTTGTTAGCAATGCTAACTGTGATACTCATTTGATCAGAGTTAACTCCCTTTAGCAAATGCCAAAACATAAAACAGATCTCACAGAATCACAGAATCTCAGAGTTCCGATCAGCTCTTTCCTTTTTTGTCTCATTACTAATGTACTTGCAGAAGGATGTTTCCTTATTTTATATCTCTTGAAAGCTATGCTCTATTTGGCATTTCTGATTTTCTCTCTTGTAACTATCCTCTGTGTCATATTTTTCACTTTCTTTTTTATTCTTGGATTCAAGGTTAGTGAAGAGTTTCACCAAGAGTAACGTCTTGTAATATCTGTGGCTGGTTGAGACATTCTCTCTCCACCTTTAGCAGTCAGTGGTCCGGCTCCAGGTATTCATGCCTTTGCCATTGCTGGTCAGCCTACAGCTGTGCAGTATCTGTAATTTGAAAGCCCGAAAAAAGTCATGACTGGCCCTAACTTTTCTGTACAGCTGTGGCTATGCCAGGTTTGTCATAGTTGTTCTCTACTCTTTTGATTGGCCTCCCGTCTGAGTCTGAGTTTATGGTCTCAATAGTCCATGGTCTCAAAAACTTTCTCATATTCTCCAGGCCATCGTGGAGAATCTTAAAAGTTTGTGTTTAAGCTCTGGGATGGAAGCTGTGTTCAAAGCTTTTCTACTACAACAGTACCTTTGATAAAAAAGGGAACTCTGTGCAGAAAAGAGGAGATTTTCATGCTTTGACCAGTGGGAGAGAAGGAAATGGCCTCTACAAGAGCTGAGCTTACTGTTATCCACAGTTAGTGTAGGTGAGTCTTTCTGTAGTGTGTTTGTGTTTATGCCTAATTCTGGCATAACTTTCACTGCACACATTCTCTGGGAGAGAGAAATGTTTCTTAATACAAAATTGCAAGATACTCAGATAGATACTCTCATGGCAAATGTGATTATGGAGTGGGTGTAGAAAAGAATAAATAAACTAGAACCAAGTAATCTGGCATGTGAATTAATTTGTTTTGTTATATACACTAATTATGAAGTCATGAATAATTTTGGGAAAGTGGAAAAAAAAGAGAGATTATTAATTTAATGTTGGTACTTTCCCACATAACTACTGGGAATATGGGGCCTTTATTCTGGGAATGGTGGGAAGGAGTAGGAGGGTAGCATAAGGAATCCAGGACTTATCGGGTGAAGAGACAGAGGTTAAGGATAGATGTTAATGACAAATGTTGATTCTCAGTGATTGCTTCACTATCTTTTGTTCTTTCTATCACTATCAAAATGGCAAGAGAACCACTGGCTTCATTAGGTGACTGTCAAAATTCCTGGATTTGTGCAACAAATGTAGACAACATCCACTTGTGTAGATGGCTACTGCACCTCTGTTAAACCTTATTGACATCTGGGCTTGCATAGAAAGCATAAGGCATTACTGCCTTGCTTGAACATGTCTGAGCAGCTGTAAAGACAAGTCAGGAGTCTGGTCAGCCAGCTCAGTGTGAGTGCATGTGCTGAGGACCACCAAACCGGGGCAGGTGTGCTGAGAACGCTCTGCAAAGACAAGACCAGAAGGTTTGCATAGTTCTTATGGAGTGTCCACCAAACGGGCACTTCTATTTAAAGACCTCTTCAGAAAAAAGAGAGGACATATTGTACCGAGGACAAGAAAATATCGCTTTTCCCTAACACAATGCCTGTCCTTTGATTCAGTTGCTCTGTGACCAGTAATATCTCCCTTGTTTTCGTTGCTGCCAGACAAAGATGCAGCAGCTCCAAAGATTTTCTAAGACATTTTCTTTTGAGAACAAGCTGGACACAGGACCCAAGTAATCATCCTTAAAGGTTTACGTCATCCTCTGGTATTTTGCCCATCAAAATACAGCCCGCTTCAAAGAAATGACATAGCCCCCTTGATGGCAAAGTGCACACACTGGGAGAGAGCTCTTGGATTTCTGACTGCTTCACAGCACAAGTCCTTGCCTCAGAGAAACTCAAGTTTACCAGAAGTCCTTCCATTATTTTCTTGTTTCATTTCCTCAGTGCCCACGAGATTAGAACGCAGCTTGGCAATGTCACTAGAAGACAGAAAGAAATGAAAACAGCAGAAACCCAGCTGCCCGTGTTTCTACTGCAAATGCGATTGGAAGTGCTTGTGAAACTTGCCATAAAAGTGCTTAAGACAGAAATGTTCTTTTCTTTCTATGACTTTTGGAAAGCTTTGATTTTAAGCCGGTATTGTACACAAAATCAACAGGTCTACACAAATACAGCCAGGTAAGATGGACAGGTGGGGAAAGTTGGCAAGCCCTGGTTACAGCCAGAGAACTCTGCAGTGTCTGTGCCCATGGAAAAATGCCTCAACTTGCTTGATGAAGATAAGGGTCTTTTATAGCAAAATGAAAACATGGGATCAAAGGGTGAGAAGCAATCTTTTCAGTATCTCATTCTGTGTGTGACTTGATCAAGGGATAGTCATGACTCTCAGCCTTACAGGCAAGATGGGAAGGGAACTTCTATGTCTCTGAGTTTATTCCCCTGCTGCTGCTTATAAGTAAAGCATTTTTGAGATGAACTTTCACAAACATTTATGATTTAACACAAAAGGATGCCAGGTACCATGAGATTTCTCACCCCAGATTTTGAGATTCCCTTGAACTGCTTGAGATTTTTATGTAATGTGAAAATAGTTCTGTTCCCTTTACCTGATGATGTAGAACCCCACAGGCTCATATTTTCACAATTCTCATTGCAATGATAAAGGAAAGATGAGATGGTCACATAACCCCATGGTTCTGGGAGGCAAATATTTAAGAAAAAAATAGGAGGTTAACTGGAATTTTGATTTAACTGGAAAAATAAACAATTTTAGCACTGTAAATTTTCATTAACATTTGTAATCTGTCTCTCTGAAATATAGATCTCTAGATACGTACATTTCTATATTTTAACTATTCCAGTTGCTATTCTTTTAAAGCTCGTTATAGAAACCCAAGATAAACTTAAATTCACGGAAATAGCTATGCAAGCTAGGCAAGGTTGTTAGCGCCTTTCTCCTGTTATTGCTTAACGGTAATTATCTGAATCAAGTGGTTGGAAAGTTATGTCCTATACATAACACTGTGCCTACAATTTGGCAGTGATTTTTGGCGTACATCTGGGAAGACTGCACGATCTACAGTGAGAAAACAAAGAGCTATTTTGCAGTCTTTCTTTCCTTTTTTTTTTTTTATTTTTTTTAATTTTCAGGAGAGGAGCATCCAAGCGACACTTATTCAAACCCAGTTGTGCCTGACTAAGTCTGTTCTTTGATGCAAACTAGTGGTTTCCAGAGAAAGACTTGTACCCACGTCTACTTGGGTTCTGAGTTGATCGTTTCCTTCTATTTCTGTTGTGGCTCTGGATGTTCCTTGCCCTCCGCCCCCTGTTCCTTCCCTTCTGCAAAATTCATAAAGCCTAATTTAAACACAGTAACGTACACAGGCAAGTGATGACTTGGAATTACTTAAAGGAAGGGATGCAGTTCATGACTCAAGTGTTCGTGTTGCTCTTTGCAGAAAACACTGACGCTGGAAGTCCTTCCCATGGAAAAACAAAAAAAAAGTTGTCAGCTTTTCCATAGACAAAGCTGATCTCTTCTATTCTCACCTTGAAAACAAAATGCAGAAAAGTGTTGAGGAAGTTACAACCCCTTGTGCTGAATGAGCCTCATTTAACAGTGGAAGGCTCTAGGCAGAACCTGAATTCATAACAGATTAGTGAATGAATTCATCTATACTTATGGTACTTCTTATCGAACTGAAAGCTGAGGGAAAGTGCAGATTTTTTAGGAAAATTCAAAGGAATTCCCTCCTGTCTGGTCACAGGATTGAGTTCTCTGTTTGCTCCAACATAGCTGAGACCAAGACATCCTGGAAGGTGAATGAACACTGTGATCGGGAAAGGAGAGACAGTAGCTGGAAAAACGGAAACAGGAAATTTCACTTTTAATGAAACATTAAAATGTTGTGAATGTTTTTCTAATTATTTATTTATATAACCAGTGAAGGTCCTAAATTAGGAGGAAAAGGAGGCTACTTCCCCAGCTTTATGGTGAAACGGAGAAGGAAGCTAGCCTGAGGGAGGAAAATCAGGCACTAGTGCTTAGTATAGGAAATACTCAACCTGAAAATGCCTAAATATCCTAAGTGAAGGCTCAAAAAAGAGTGTGCCTGCTGCCTTCTCTGCGCTTAAAAAAAAAGAAAAAAAAAAAGAAAAAAAAAGAAAGAAAGAAAAAGAAAGAATAAAACAGTGCTAACTTCAAAAATGCCTCAGTGACCTTTCATGGACTCATAGCATCATTGTGGTTGGAAAAGGCCTTCAAGATCCTCAAGTCCAACTGTAAACCCATCACCATCCCTTACTCCTTTCAAAACAGAGCCTCCTAGTGCCGTGACTCTTGATCTCAACTGAAAGTAGGATCTTCTCTCTGACGTTTTCTAAGTGCAGTTGTAGGGAAGCAAACACACAGGTAGCATGTCCTGAAGCTGACAGTTTGGCCCAGAACACGGGGGAAAGATATATGGGCACATTTTCTAAATCTTCTGTTAGCAACAAGGGATGCTGCAGTATCTCTTGATACACACATCATATGCTTCCTCTGCAAGCAAACTCCTCTGCCTCCAAACCGTACTTGCAAGAGTAAACCAGCAAGACATTCTCCTTTCTTCTTTTTTTTCAGTAGTCTAATTTTCACTGAGATCTTTGGGAACATGGCAAAACTACCTGTCATTCCCCTTGCAGTCAGCATCATACCTAGTATCTACACCAGGTCTCTGGGTTGAGATACTTCTGTAAGAAGTACGAGGTGACTCAAGTCAACAGCTTGTAAGAAGACACACTGTTTTCTGCCCTTGTGAAGAAGAAAGGACATTGTTTGTTAGAATTCTGTGAAAGCCTGTAGGTGGCTGTCGGATCCAATCTTTTTGTAGTGTTTTTCTGCAGGTACCAAAGAACAGCAATGAAAAATAACCCGTGCACACCAGTCCTTGGAAGGAGCTGCCAATTCCCCACTGTGCTGGGAATTTTGGTCGCAAGTCACAAAAAGCTGTATGGTCAGTGCTCATCGCCCAGTGAGGAAATTTCTGAATGACAGGAAAGCAAACATCTGTGTCTGACACCTTGTTTTTAAAGCTGGATCTCCATAACTTGTGATTTTCTGAAATTCTTACAAATACCACTTCTGTTTTTCCCTCTCTTTCCCAGGTTGTCTGGTTGGCAGACAATCTCTATCTGGATGGTTAGATAAATTTTTATTCTCTTGACATGGGCTGTCTCTTGCTACTACTCTTTTCCCCATTTTTTCCTGATGATGGAAGAACAGTTAGCAAGCAGAGCTCCTTTCTCTTCAAAAACCTCACTGAACCTAGTGCAAGGCAAGTAGCAAAGAGTACTGAATTGGTAAGGGAGGTGGGTACTTCAGACCTCACTTAAGGACCGTATGATTCACAAGTGGGTAATCACATAAAACACAAGGCTAAGCACAACAGTCCCCAAATTTTCCCAAACAGGAAAACCTTCCTAGAGCTGCTCCGTGAGTAAATCTGTTCTCCTGTGCAAATAGTGACAACAAGTGATTTCCTTCTGCGGGCCTAGAGGGAATATCCTGGAAAAAAGAATGATGCCCAAAGGAAGAGTCAAATGGTGGAGGCCTCCATCAATGGTGTTTGTCTCCTCCAGTCGTCACGGGGTTACTGTCAGGTCTGATGGCATCCTGCAGGCTGACAGAGCTCTCGTGTGTTAGAACAGTCGCACGGGCTGGGCTCCCAAAATTCCCAGCAAAGAGGGGAACCGGCAGCTCCTTCTGAGGGGGCAGAGGAGCCCTGAGGGGAAAAGAGCCCAGTGCGACAGGGTAGGGAAGCAGGGTGAAAAAGGCAGTGAGGGAAGAGGGGGCCCGTGGGGTTACGGTCGAGCCCCCGCATGGCCGGGCGACGTGTGCGGGACCCCGCCGGCCGCCCGGCTCCTCGGCGCTGTTTGTTGTTGTTGTTCGTCCAAGCGCAGGAACTTGGCAGGAGCCGGGGCGGCCGGTTCCCGCTCGCAGCCCCACAGTCAGGAAAGTCTCCCGGCCCGCCGAGGAGACAGCCTGGCTGAAAGAGCGCAGCCCGCCCCGCTGCAGATAAGTTAATGTACACAGAAGGGACGTAAATTACCGCAGCGCGCTGCAGCAGGACGTTGGCCAGGGCCTGTCAGGAGGAGGACGCGCGCGGAGCCCCGCGCTCCACCCGATAGCGCAGCCCGCTGCGCGCCGCGCGAGGACCTGCCGGAGCCAGGGCGTCCCCGGGAGCCACCGCGCGGCCCCGACACCTCCGAGCTAATGTGCGTCTAATCAGCAGAGCTAGCGAGGGGCAGCACGCTGCTTTCCCAAGCCATTTGCATGGGGACAGTGGCCTTTTAAATTTCCTTTTTTTCCCGTTTTTCCGCCTGTCTCCTTCCCTATCCCCCTGCTCCCCCACGGCTCCCCTGCCAGCCCCATTATGTTTCTTTATCTGCGCTATTTTTTTTCCTGTCCCCCGCTCCCCGCTCCGGGGAGTCGGACGCCTCGTTATCTCACCCCCTCGCCCAGGCCCTGACGACACTCATCTCCCTGTTTACACAGTGACATCACGTTCCCCGGCTCGGGAATAGCGGCGAGGACAAAGCAAACAGGAAAGGGCCCCTGACGCACGCCCCGCCGTCGCCTCCCGCCACGCGAGGCCCCAGCGCCTCCAGCCCCAGGGACGGCCCTCGCCAGGCAAACCCGCGGGGCCGCGCGCTGCTCATCCCCTGCCCAGACCCGCGCGCCGCGGCTCTCGGGGTGCTGGCTTCAAACACTCCCCTCCACCACAGGACGCAGACAGCCTGGGACCAGAGAGCAGAGGCTGAAGACCCTGGCTTTTCTCCTCTGAGTTTATTTTTCGACTTCCAGGTGGTGCTTCCTCATTTGATGTGTTCCCCCTTCGCAACATGTGCTTCATTTTGGTCATTCCTGGGGTCTGCCGTTCACTCTGAAGCCAGTGGGGCTGAAGGAGGGCGCTGGGAGACGCAGTGGGTTATCCCAGGAGTGCCCTGCCACCCGCCCGGGACTCCAGCCGGCCTCCCGCCTGCGAGGTGCCCTCCGGCCCGCGACGCGTGGGAGCCTCCTTGGGCCCGCGGACATTCTGCTGTTGCTGCTGCAAGCTCCAAGGCTGGAAGGCTCCGAGGATGGAGCCTCCTGCTCTCTCTGAGGGAAGCACGAGCCGCGCGGAGCGGGAAGCCGCCTGTCCTGCCCCTCAGAGCCGGCGTGTGCTCGTGTCTGTGCGGGGCCCGGGCGGACAGCCGGCCGCCACCGCGGCCACGCTCGTCACAGAGCCTGGCTGCCCGAGTGTCCCCAAACGCTAGGGTTGTTTTCTCTGGCTTTGAAACTGTGATTTAATTTCGGTGAAGAAAGGGTAACTTTTTTCAGGCCAGAGAGCCTGTGCTGTTCCTAGTAGAGCTCGAGCATTTGCACCTGGAGGTGCTGGCTGCTGTACAGTGCCGTGCCCTGGGACAAGACCCATCTGCATCAGTGGTGGTTTCGTACGGGTATCTGCACTCGAAACACGTGCAGGTTTCGTATCTGCACTCCTGCATCCAGAGCAAAATAGCACAAACTAGAGGGCTTTTGCCCACAGCCTTTGAGATCTATGTTAGAGACCAGCAAGTATATACACAGTCCAGACAAAACCGTGGTTATTTCTGAAGCAAAATTAGATTTACTTTGGCCAGCATTTCCAGTCACTTCTCATAAGCTCCACCGTTCCCATCCACTTTTTTTGGACATTAGACTGTGTGATAATTACTTTCCCATCTGTCAGGACATGTCCCAGGGAGGTGACCTGGGAATACCAATTTTCCCCAAGCAAGAGAAGATGCTGTCTCTCCCACACTGCCCACCCATACTGACTAATACCACACAAGCTCCCAACACCCCAGCGTGGGACACTGATCTCCAAGCTTAGGCAGGAGCACCTTGCTTTGGCCCTATGCCCCTGCCTTTTCCTTTCTGCCTTGCTTTCACTGTCATCCCTCCACCAGGCCTTAGTGGCTGAGGTCTTCTGGGACGGATGATGAGAGGACACCTTGCTGGGTTCATGGAGAAATCCGACTTGTGAGTACCAGCACACACTGATTGCTGGGGGGTAAAATAGGAGCCACAGACCTCCATGTTCATTCTGTGGTCTCCCAAAGCGGGGCAAGGTTGCAGGTGGCAGCTGGAATCCTACCCAAATGAACTACAAAGAGTGTGAAAGAATATACCGTACCTATAGGAAGTTAATGTCAGGCAAAAGAAATGGATAATACAACTTAGAACTTTACACATATGAAAAGATTTTGAGCACTTTTGGAAGAAAGGAGCCATGTAAACAGCATTGCTCTTAAACTGGTACCTTGCTGTCTGTGAACCTATGTGGTTTACAAAGAGTGGTGCCTTTAAACAGAGACCTGGTCAGAGGCTTTCTTTCCCATAAATGCATTTTTCTGGAACCCCAAAGACTGTAGTTCCTGGGGAAGGAAAGCACTCCAGAAACAAAGTGAATATATACTTCCAAAATTGTTTTTGATCAACATTTTTGTTAAGAGGAAAACTAGCAAAAAAGAAAGAAATAGGCTTATAATCAAATGCATATTTAAGAGAGAGCAATGAACTCTCTTCCTTTCTAATTTACACCCGCTGTTCAATGGATATAAATTTCCTTGACCTTGGTGGAATTACTCCAGCACAGCATGTTATAATGGGTTTCTATGAACAGAGAGCCAACCCATGGGATTGGTACAGACCTTGTTCCTTGAGGAAATTCATGTTATAGAGCCAAAGTATGGCTGAGGTAGCAACTTGGTTGCGACAACACCCAGTCTGTGCAGGGGAAGAGGAGATCTACATGGGAGTTCAGATGTACTAAAGTGTCCAGTGTCCAGATCCCATCCTGTCCTGGGAACATCCATCCCTGAAAAAGGGATGGGGGCAGGTCTGTCTTCTGACATGTTTGTTCAGCTCCTTGGGCACAGACAAGATGCCAGCTGCAAGACAAAACACAAATAATAGCAGCAGTCATTTGCTGTCCGTGCTTGCAGAGTTCATGGGTCTCAGTGATGTCTCTCTTTTTAAAGATCTGGTTTCCCCAACACTCAGTGCATGTGCCCTGAAACACTGATATGTTCCATAGGCTAATGTATGTTTTCATCAATTTCAGCAGAGAATGCCCTTAAGAATGCCCACATTTTCCTCCAAAATTCATTCATATTTCTGGCACTGGAAATCTTTACAAGCTTTTTCGAGCACATCCATTGCTTCCTTACTTAAAACAGTTATAGCACAGGCAGAGATTTATTAACATTGGATAGTGATTTTCTTAAAGTTGCTTTAAGTCATTGCTCTTTTGGTGAACAAGACGCAACTGGGCTTCCGATGGACGGAAAATAGAGATCCTTTTTCTCAAACTGAATGAGTTTTGAGCAATAAACTAAACTATAGATGAACATATCTTGAATGCTAAAGGGCTAATGGGAAGGATGAGAATATTTGATGTATTTAAGCATACTCTGACTTTGGTTCCAAAAGGGTTAAAATCTGGTACTAATAAATATATCTGAAATGTGAAAATTCCTAGTTTCGTAGCAGGTGCCAATTACTTCAAGACAGGGTCAGAACTACCCCCAGCACATGCAGAAGCATTTTCTCAGTCCATCTAGAATGTCAGAAGTGAAGAGGAGGAAGGATGGTACACAAGAGATTTCTTTTGAGCCCAGCTATTGTAGCTGTTGAATCCTTCCACTGCTTCCAAAGTCCTTGGCTTCCAGCAGAGAGCCACCCGCCACCCTGCAGCTGAGCAGGACAACAAGAGGCTGGAGAATCCAGCCTTACATTTTTTTGTGATCTGTTGTTTTGTTCACACCTCTTCAATGCATTCATTTCCAAACTATGATCTTTCTTGGTTTCAAGGAGGGCTTATGTAGTGAGTCAACCCTGAAACACCCGACAGTATGTAAACATATCCAGGCTCTCCTGAAGGAAGGAATCTGAGTTTTCAGTTCTTCAAGATATCCTGAGAAGATGCTTGCCCATACATGTTTCTAAATGACCAGGGCATGTGGCTCCAACATGGATGGGATGGCATTTGGTTTTTTTATTAATGAAAATGCAGCACACAGGTGCTGAGGGATCTGGGAAGGTATCTCTGATTCATGAAAAAAAAGAGAGGCTTATTTCTTTCACTGTACATAACTGGCCTCTGGCTTCTTTCAGGGATGTTCCCCTTCCCCCCGCCTAGCACTTTGAATAAGCATCCAGAGGCTTGGAAGCTTATCCAGACTTATCCAAATCTCTTTGAAGGGATGGATTAAGGCAGGAACCCTGGGACCCAGGCCAAGAAACCTCAACAGAGCAGCAAGTCAGTGAGGAACCAAGAGTCTTTCCAGGGAAGCTAGCTAAGGAAAAATGAAGAAGCCCATCAGAGGGAGGCGACAGGAAGGAGTCGTCTGTCTGGGGATGGAGGGCTCCATGGGAGCCGAGCGAGGAAGATGAAAGAGAAAGGGGGAGGGTGCACATGGGATTGGGAGGCCTGGAAGAAGACACGTTTTGGTAGACTCAGGCCCCATCTGTACTAAGCCAAGCCTATCTTATGGGTCTGGCACTCAGGCTGCAAATCTTTTCTGCAGAGATGATTATGTGAGGCTTCTGGTGCTTGCTGGCTCTGCCTGCACCGGCGACACCAGTGGAGAATCCTGCTATTGTGGCACAGATTCATTTATGGGAGGGAGAAATACAGTGAGACGTGAGGATGTAGTAAATGGTCTTGAGGAAGAGGAACAGGTGTTTTCTATTTACCTTGTTCCTTAGGAAAGCACAGGAATGTATTTTAAGAAAACTGAAATATGACAAAGTAAGAACTGATCGAGGAAAATCCCTACTCATACAGCATAATCTGATCTGGTGTACAGATCTTTGATACAAGACAAGATATTTTGATCTTTAGTACAAGACATCATTTAGTCTACAGGTTTATAGGATTGAACAGAGAAGGAGATACATGGGCAAGTAAGGGATTTTTATCAATTCATGCTATTAAAGACTGTAAGAGATGATGAACTTTGACTTCAAGACTGTCAGTTTGTGGTGGCTTGTTACAATTTTTATTTCCGGAGCAGATCCGGAAGAGCAATCTTCCCATTGGAAAGGGGAGAGGGAAGCCCTCTATTCATGACTGGAAGGCATCAACCCTGCTGGAGGGGCAGATGAGACCAGGCAGGGCTCCCTGGAGAGCAGCAACAGAAGGGGCTGGCAGACGCCTCAACTGTCCTGCTTGGCCAGCAGCCCTGTGGCCCCAGGATCCCATTCCTGCTGTGAGGCAAAAGGGAGCACTGACCACCCAGGATCAATCCAAAAGCAGGAGGAGTTCCTCCTTCCCCACGCACCTAGCTTGTTGTTGTCGTCAATGTTTGTTTGGCTTTGGTTTTATCTTAGCTGTTTAATTTGTCTTTATGTTTGATGGTTTGTTTTTGCTACCCAAATTAACCAAACAACAAGCTATTAGGCCACTTTACTGAGTGAAAGATATGAATGTCCAGTGTTCTGGGCTTCCAAAAATGAGTGAAAAGTAAAAGTATCAACATTGATTTGTGGATACTTTTTAGAATTTATATTCGCCACAGTGAAGTTGGAGACTGCCTTACCACAAAAAAGCTGAAGTAACTTCAGAGCAGAATTAGAGGTCAATAGGCACATGAAAAGGATAAATTGATATACAGATGAAAAAAGGCACTCAGCTATGAAGGCAGTTAGGATTTTTCCTTTTCAATCCTTTTATTGAGGATGAACACTTTTTACTATGAAAACTGCGCAATGCCACCCCCTACTCCCAACTTCAAACTCCTGGGAATGGTAGCTGTGTCTGAGTGAAGCATTTGAGTCATGGAGCAAAAAGGCACCCACCAAAATCAGTGCTTCAAACTCAGTAGTGTTTTTGGAGTTCGGGTGGTGCTTCTCACCCTTCCCAGTCCATAAATTTTTGCCTTTCTTTACTTTTTGCTTGTGACAGAGAGCAGAACTGGGAGCACAGATATTACTGTAAGACCTATATGTGATTCCAATCTAACAGTAGGTAAGAAAGACCAGAAATTGCTGGAAAACTAATTGAACAAAAGCTTTCACCCAGCTCCAAGACCTGGCTGATTTGCAGTAGGCAGAGGACTGGTGTCCATCAAGCAGTGATATCAGCCTAGCTACTTACTGCATTTACCAACTACTCTATCAGGAAACAGCACAACAGTAATATGGAAGGAGAAGAAGGGAAGTGACAGGTTAATTCCAAACACTTAGAAAAAAAAAACATTCAAAATGTTTGTCTTAGAGCTATTGTTCTGGTTAATATTTAATCTTCCACTTTTCCAAAGCAATGTTCTCGTTATCAGCTCCATTGCTGAAGGTCACATATAGAGTAAAAGTCATATCTTGAACGTGAATAAATAACACACACAGAAATTAATTGAGTGTGACTCATGCGCCATTTAAAGTTTTCTTTACCTACCAATGTAAGCAAATGGTGTAACCATGTCCCTTTTTGTCCCATGAGCTGAAAAGAAAGCAAGCAAGCCAGAAATGACCTATTGTGGTGCAAAAGTGCTTGAGCTCCATCAGGACGGCTCTGGTCCTGAAATCCAGCTATTTTAGGAAGCAAAGAGCTGAAGGACAAGGGGACATCTTTGTCCTTGAAGGAGACCTACTTGGTGCATGCCCTGCTAGTGGGGAGCGCTGGGAAGCCCTGTGACTTGGGCTGTGCTACAGTGAACGACAGCCATGATTTTGAGTGATGTTGGGAGCCGTCTGATAAGAGCCCAGGGGATAAAAATAAATGCTTTTGAGGAATTTGTGACCAATAAATCAATCATTTCATTAAAGCAAACAAATGCAACGCATATGGCTTACCTCCTGTGTTTGGGAGTCTCAACAGCTTTCAGATGCATAGAGGTTCATCCACTAAGGGAATTTGTTCCTGCAAAGAGGAAGTTAACCGAAATCTGGAAAGAGTTTCAGATTTGCTTTACAGTAAATCCCTAACTGTGTTTATTTATGGTTTAAAGTAGTTGTACTGTTTCATAAGGGAGAGCAGGGTGAGAAAAGAAGAAAATGTTGCTGTGTATGAATTTACAGCAAGGACACCTGGCTCATTCACATGGTTCATAAAACACACATTAGTATTACATGGTCCAAAAATATCAAATATTCAGTGACTTTCCTTTCATTGCAAATATATTAATTATTCATCTGAAATCCAGACAGTGGGAAGAATAGGTCCTGCTTCGTAATGTCTGAAGTGCAACTCTCCTCTTTGTACCAATTACTGTACATTCCAGGGGGAAAAAAAATGGGACTAGTGCTCTAAGGCTCCGCAGCAGTTTTCCATAGAAAGCATACAAGAATTAATCGCTTGTGCTACAGATTGAAGTGGTTCTGAATCATTTCAAAGATTGCTGCTGAGATAATTCTTAAGATAATTGTCAGTAATTAGATAGGATTTATTTGTGCAGGGAGAGTCCTTTGCTACTCTGCATTGTGTTCTGCTCAGCTGGTAAAATCAGGCTTGTTGATTCTCTCTGTTTTTGTGGGAACAAAAGGACAGCAGCAATATCCAAGCAATCTTTTCTAGACGTCGTATGAACTACTGCCCTGATGATTGAGTTCTGACTGTCTCACTCTCTGCTTTTTATTTGTGTTGGTTGCCGGCAATTTTTTGGCTGACACAGCTTTGCCTCAATCACTTGAAAATACTTTATTTTGAGGGTACTCGCCCCGAATGGACATCAGAGGGAATGTCAGCAGATGGACATGAGGGCATGCTGGACATGGTTCCAAATTTAGGTCCCACTAACGTATCACTGGGAAGCAGGAAAGCAGCTTGCTTGCTTGCACCACTCTAATCTCTACGTTACAAGACTGCAAAGCTCTCAAAGGGTACAAATGACTGAGGTTTACAGAGACGAAAAGAGTTAGCAAAGGCTTTTCTTAAGGGCTTGGAAATAAAGTAATGTGTCAGAGCATTCGAGTGACCTCAATGCTTTTTAATAGTGATTATGATTTCTCTAAAGAAGTCTCATTTTACTTGACCTTTCACTCTGTGCGCTGCTAGTTAAGTCAATAAATTAAAATACAGCTTTGATGTTTAAGAGTCATGGTATGCCCCTGGAAATTAAAGCAGCAGTCACAAACAGCATCTTTTTTTAGGAAATAAACACTGGCAAATAGACAAAGAAGTTGCTCCATTTCTAGTCAGAGTTAATTTTTTAGCCTGTAATTGCAGCACTGATGCAAAGTCTCAGAAACATAAACTCAGCGTACATAAGTCCTCCGAAGAAACAAGAGTGCTTTCTTCAACGATAGCTCGTACCATATCACGGCTGACACTTGGACCTTTGCTGCAGTCTTGTGAATTGAAGGACTTGAAGGATGGGGTTCTTTGCAACTCTGACTCCACTACCAAGCCTGCACTAATGCATATCATGAAAAATTGTCCTTACCAGAATAGCAGTATTTCTCTTTATAAATAGGATTTTTTCCCCTTCCTCAGTTCTCAGAGTAGCACAAGTTTTATCTCCTCCTTATTCTAAGAAATGTGATTTTATTTTCTAGAACAAGATCTAGAAACATAATTTCTCCTGGCACTGCCTCTGATTTCTGAAGAGAAGGAGACTGTTCAGAGCTGATGCTGTGGTCCAAGTCACTGTCTATCACACTTCCCTGTTCTATTTTCACTTTTCTCATGTAACATCACATCATCTCACTTAATACATTTGTTTCTGATTACAGGCTGTGTATAATGGCCCAGCACAATGCCTTACAGTATGCTATGGCTTCAAGCCATGGGAAAACATATTCGTAATTTTTATGACCCCAGTGCAGCAATGATGCATTTTTTAAAAAACAGAGGAGCATATAAAGGAATTATTTTGTAGCAGGATTAAGCATCATTAGTCACAGCAGACATACACATTTGAACTCATTAAGTCTTTGCTTTGTTATTCTTGGTATTTCAGAACATGGGCTGTAAGAGTCTCTTGGTTCTTTCTAATTCTGCCCTTAAACACGAGACAGGGCCAGGCCATGGAGTTCTTTATTTCAGATCCTGGGACCAGATTTTTCTCTCCCTGTTGATCTGGAGTGAATCTGCAGGCAAGAGGTTCTTTTCCAGGATTAGATGGTCCAAAGTGCACGGAAGGAATGAGAAGGATGGCAAAGAACAGCAGAATGGGTGGGTTAGAGCAAGTGAATACACACAACCTACTTTCCCCTTTTGCTATTCCATACTGTTAAAAAAATAAAAGTGAGAAGAGTCTGGATCGATGGATGGATGGGATGGGAAGAAAATGTCAGAGCAAGCCCCTGGCTATTTCTCATTTAATTTCACTCAGTGGAAATATGTCAAGAAGACAGAGAAGAGAAGGGAACATTGAAATTTGAGGGAGAGGGAGGATGTGTGAGAAAAAATCCATAAAATGTGGTTCCATTTTAAACTCTGGTACACAGAAACATCTTCAACTTTTTTTTATGAGTTCCTCCCCTTATTTTTTAGTCATTTTTGAAGAATGGTGCTCTCAGAGGAAAGAGACTGTGCCCAAAGTGGTGGAAGCCCTCTTAGAGGTGTGCTACCTGAGGGGTTGTGGGGATGTTGGGGAACAACCTCCACCTTGGTGTGACTCCACGGGCATCACTCGGGCTGCACTATACTGGAAGTTATTCCTTTGAGAAGAGCTTCTCTATTTTAAGGTTGAAAGAATACAGAAGCAAAATGGGAAGCAGTATTGCGTGAATGGTTCCATTCATGAGGATGGAAAGTTTTGGTAGGGTGGATTGAATCCTGAACTGTCACTACTGCTCTTTCTCCTTGGCCTCTCTCTTAGGTTTTGGAAGAGGAGGTCACTCCACACACACAGCTAATTCCCCCCTCAACATACCAGTGGCATTACCCGCCTTTGACTTCCCACACACTGTCATACCCTTATCAGGACAGTCACACACATGCTAACGCTAGGACCCTTTGGTAGCTCTGTAGAAAAGCAAAGCTGTTCTTATGAGTCAGGATCTGGTAACGCTAAGTGCTGGCGAAAATGTGCACAAACAGATAACCACAAAGTTGAGGATAGCGCCTGCCTTCTGGGACTGGCTCTGCTTTAATGTCATCCAAAAGACAAGTTAGGAACATGAAGAGATCTGTGGGCTGCTTTTACAGGACTACAAGTCCCTGGTGCTTTATAGACCTACTAGGGTGAATGCTTTGAACCCAATCTGCCCATCAGATCTCCCACATATTCCTTACAACGCCTCCCTGCAAGAATTTCAAAGCCCTTTGGATACAATGACTTGACTTTTCCTTGTTCAAAAATATGTTCAATGAAAAATCCAGGCTTTCCATGTGGTGGAAGGAAATCAGATATGCTCAGTCACATTTCCAGTTCCATTTGTCTTTTCTTGAGGTTCACCTTGTAGTTTTCATGACTCATTGCTTTTTCATACATGTACCTCAGCTTTTTGATGTTTCTGGATCCAACCCGGACTGTGGGAATTTCAGATAACAACTGTGAATGCAAATTTAAAAGCTGTCTCTGAAAATTTCATCTAGGAAAAGTGATTTTTTTCCTAACAGAGTTGACTTAAAAGGAATGATGAGGAGGGTCTTTTGTCTGTGCTCTGTCTGACAGAACAGCTTTTCTTGAGAATGAACATCCTCTGTAGAGGTTCACACAGTAAATGTGGTTTGGGCAGACAAATAATATTCTGATACAATCATTGCCTCTTGTGGGCTAAAAAATGAAAATACTGGATAAGATCCCACCTCCTGGCTTTGTACTTGTCAAGAATAGGATCTATTAGTCTTTAAAAGAAATAAGAAAAATATATAGTAGCCAAGGAGAGCTATGTGAACTGGCATCTAATCAATGTTTCATTTCTTTTTTTTTTTTCCACTTCATGTTTAAAAATTCTCAGAACTGTCATTAGCAAACAAGATTTTGCTGTTCTGAGCTCTCCTTGTCTTTTCTTGCAGGGAGATTCCTGTCCTCTGGAAGGATTTACTTTCTTCCATTTATGAAGGCAGGCTCTAATTTGCTGTTTTAAAAAATCTTCTCTGCATTATCCAGTTATTCTCATGGGACAAATTCTACCTTCAGGAACACCAATAGAGACTGCTTCTCTGTTGCTTCACAGACCATGCAATCATTTTACAATAGTCAGACATTTTACATCTGCTTTTTCCCCTGCTTACAACTGTGTAGGCAACCACATGAGGTGAAGAGCAAGCTCTGACATCAGCAATTTTCAGTGATGATACCATCAGTTTTAGGACATTCCTGTACTAGGTAGCTCAAGCTTCTGAAACTCATGTCCTCAGGTTTATTTATTCTGAGCCCAAGTTTCGGATACGAGGCACTAATGCATAGGATGGCTGCAATGGAGCTTAAATATTTGTCTTCAGTGAAGAGCCTGCCTAAGAGTCCTGGTGAAGCACCCACCATTTACACAGTGTCACTGTGAGGAATGGCTCCTAATATATAACTATGCCCACAATGCGCTAGCAGCAAGAGCTCGTACTTCACCCCCTCTCAGGATCCGCTGGCATTTCCCTGGATGGGAGCCAGGGCCGCAAGGAAGATGAGTGTGTGCTTGAGTCTCCAAGAAGCACCAAACTTGGCTCCCTCTTTACTCCTGTTCGAGCTCCTAGGGCAAATATCCCCCCTCACTGCCACCTCAGAAGAAGGATCATGTCATAGGAAGAGCAGGGACACTCCACATACTGGGACAATGGGCTTGCTACTAGTACAGCTTCTTGCACCCTGGTTGGCACAATGTACTTCCAACCCAATGAGCTTCCATTCAAGCTCTGAGAACTCAGACACAGGTAGGAAAGTCACTTAGGCCCAGGGTTGTCTGGTAGGCCCATGTGAACTACCAGTGTTACTGTCTGTGCACAGCTCCTAAAAGAAATAAAAACAGTTGTTACATGGATTAGAGTCAGCTTGCTGACTGTTTTCATTTGTGTATGCCTAATTTCTTTGAAATATAGGCCATGATGTTGCTGACAGGCTTTTTTGTTTTTTGGTAGATAACACTTTACATTGGCTCCAGGAAAAAGCATGTTTCTTTCAGAACCTGGAATGCCACCTATTTCTATGGCACAACATATAGTCCAAGGAAAACATTACATTATAGCCACAAGAGTCTATTTTGTCTGTCCAGGGGTAGATGGCGTAACTACTTCCCCTCCATATAACCTAAGAGCATCTGTCAGATTATTGGAAATGAAAGTACCTAAGACTACAATAGAGCAGCAAGTCTTCATTGGCACTGGAAAAGGGTCTAGAAATTGTTTTCTGTGCCTGTATAAACATATATATTGCATGTGTTCTATATATATGTGCATGTTCATGTGTGTGTGTGTATGTGTGAGACAGAAGAGGAAGGAACAGAGAAGCTGCAGTGTTTCCTCTATTAACCAGGTCATCTTTCAGACAAGAAAAAATGCTGTGACCAAGCCAAGGTTCCTGCTCAATGAGTTAATGCAAAGCTAGAAAATTATGGCAGTAACTGCTGTGTGAGCATGACCAGAATTTGAACTGCCTTGTATGTGTGCGTTGATGTACACTCCACTTCCAAACAAGTTGCAGTTATAGTTGTGGGTAGCACAGTGGAGAAGGAGGATGCTTGTACTTTGAGCCATCAAATTACATTTTTTTCCCCTGAAAAAGAGGTGATTTACAATTTTAATGGTAATTATCTGGGAGAAAAAAGGCAATGCAAAAATGCATTCATATTCTTTCAGTGCAGAAAATTGTGACATAACTTCAGGAATGTGGTTCATGTGGTGAGGAGTAATAAATGAATCAAATAAACTGTTGAAAAGTTAGATTTAATCAACAGTTTCAAAAATGTAGAACATGAATGGGTAAGCCCTAGGAGGGGAATCCTTTGATTACCTGCTTGAAGTCAGCAGTTGCTTCTGGAACCAATGGACTGAAATGATTCCCGATGCCTTCATTTCCAGGGGCTGAACTCATGCCTGGTCTCAATGTGGGACGATCTTGTTGCTTATAATAAGCACATCATCCCTAGTGGGTGAGTGAACTCTCATACAGCTGGCCCTCATGTTGCCCTGCTCTACAGCCTACCTCTCCTTCAACGGCAGCCCTGCTGAAGCACCATGGTGTCTTTCCTGCTCCATGATCCCTGAGCTAGATCTCCAGCTGAGATGTGCCTGACCTCTAGGGTCTAACAGCAAGAGGTAAAGGTACTCCATGCTTGGTAAACGATAGTTGGATGACCCAAACCTAGAATGCAACATGATCATACAGCCCAGCTGTGTCCTTTGCATGCAGCATGACTTTTACGATGGGGTCTTCCATGCCAGGAGACTGGAAAATCAAAGGATCTGCCTGCTGATATTTTCTTCACCTTGAATCTTTGATCTTCAACTGGTCATTAAAAGTGTCCAACCCAATACCAACCTTCAATGCTTCATATCTAACTTGCACGGCACTCCTTGGATTTAATCTTGTAAAAGCACATGTTGAAAACATGTTGTGTAAAAGCACATGTGAAAACATGAATGTTGTGGTTCTTTGGAAATCCTTTTCATAGCCCTTTATGACTTTGCCTGGCTCTTTATCTTCTCTATCAGCTGGTTAGTCCTGGTGGTATTGTTTGTTAGTAAACCACAGCTCTGTGTCTTAGCTGCTCAAATTAAGCACCATAGTCTCTTATACAATTTGAAGACCCTAAAGATTTGCAAGCAGTGTGGCCAGAAGATCGCCACCCTGTCCCATATTGATTTTATTTGGTGAAATATTAAATATTTAAATATGTTGTCCCAAAACAAGAAAGGCTGAGATGGACAACCCCTTAGAGAACTTTTGAGGAGAGGTTATACCTACATGTCAGACTCCTTGCTCACATTCTGAGATAGTAAAGGGACAGAGCATTTCTTGTGGGAGAAACTGTCTGTAACACAGTGATATTGGTGAAGATGTCACCTACAAACAGAGCAGGCCCCAGGAGCATGAGGCAAATGCAAGGACAATGGCAATGACTGAGATCTCAGTGTGTGTTTTGCCAGCATCCATTGTTTTGCCAGTGGAACAGAAACTGCTGCCTGGCACGGGTTATGAAGAACATCGCTTCTTGTTAGATAAAAACCACTTTTACATCAAAGCAGCTTCAGGGGAAAAATCTTTTACTAGTCCTTCAGGAAATATGCTTCTCTGCAAAATGTTTTTAAGAAGACAAATATATGTAATCTCAGGTATGAGTACAATAGAAAGCAACAAATGACCTATAGCAGGTCCAGGACTTTTTTGAGTTTGCTGAAGTGAAGTGTATGCTAGCAGGGTCTGGAATGAATGAAGAAAAGGTAGAAAAGAGAGGTACAGATTTGGAAGCATTTTCTGGAAATACTGAGTCCATCCAAGAGCATAAAGATCTCAAGGCCAAATTCTTTGTTGATATAAAAGTAGTGTAAGCCTTGTGTCATGCACAAACAAATCAGAGAATTGGCTTAATTCTACTTTTCTTGCACTGATATGAACCAGGAGCAACTATGCTGTAGCCAGTAAATAGGTTTTAGAAGAGTATCAGAGTGGCAGCACCAGTACATTACAGTTTGAAGGATGGAAGGTCTTGGGGCAATTTTGGTTCCTCTAGTGTGTAATGAGAGGGTATCCCACTATCAAAAGGACAAAAGCAAAGGTATTTCAAGAAAGCAAGTAAGAGCATGGAATAAAATACCATAATGGGAGGAGCGGCTTCATTGTGCTCTCCTTTTCTCCATGCTCTGGTCAAATTACACTTGTTTTTGCTTTCCAGTGAGTGTTATGTGAACTAACGTACATAGCATCAGCAGTGGTACATGAACTTGTAACATCAGCAGTGGCGTAAGCACTATTTAGTTTGGCCCAAATTACAGGACATTAAACAGGACAGGACATTAAAACGCAAAGTAAAAAGGAAGAGATTTCTTTCTTTCTTTCTTTTCTTTCTTTTCTTTCTTTCTTTCTTTCTTTCTTTCTTTCTTTCTTTCTTTCTTTCTTTCTTTCTTTCTTTCTTTCTTTCTTTCTTTCTTTCTTTCTTTCTTT
>PTEX01000039.1:4694934-4751046 GCA_003342815.1 Eudromia elegans | reverse complement strand
TTTTTTTTTTTTTTTCCTTATAAAACCGAAAAAATATGTTTCCCAAATATCCAACAATAATTCAAGAGGCAGTGGAAAGATTTATACAAGTTAGACAATGACTTATTTGAGGCAAACTAAAAACATTTGCTAGAAAAGGGCAGTGGATTCTATTGTTATCCACATGAATCATGCCTCCCACTTATAGACAGGCCTCTCTCCCCACTATCCTTACAACCATGACATATCTTGATGTACATGACCCTGCCACTGTTTTATTTTGAACAACTTTTGGCAAGGTGTGGAAAAAATATTTCATGTTTCCTGTAGCAGACAACCCATTAAAAAGTACCATCCTGTTCTAGAGGGGGAAGAGAGACAAAAAGAAAAAATCATGTTAATAAGGAGACAATAATGTGTCCTTTTTGAAGAGCAGGACAGCAAGAGAAGCATCAATTATTCACATATGTACATGTGAAAGGTGATTTTACGTAAATGTTGATAAAAATGAATGTAGAATTGCTTTGATGGTTCTTGTTCACAATATGCTGCAGAGTCTACAGGGAAAGTGACTATTACCTGGGAACACTAGTGCCTAATTCTGTGAGATTTTTCTTTGTAACATGTATGAGAAGAACCTGACTTGGTCAGCAGTGTAAATCAGAAACATCACATTGCAGTCAAGGGATCTCCTCTGAGGGCTTGACCCGTTTCACTCACGGTTCATTGCTGATCCAAATATAGCTGCAAAGGGCTGGAAAGAGCATGGCAGGACAACCCCACAAGGAAGGGCAGCACCTGGTGTTTCAGATCACCTTCATCAGTGCAAGGATGTTCTGTGTGCTCACAGGCCTTCCTCTCTACTGTATGTATGTCAGGGTGGTCCCGAAAAGCAAAATCTTCTTCTCCTCCTTGGCAAAGGTAGAAGAGCAGGAAGCGCCGCGCAAACCTTTTCTCCTGCCTCAGGAGACCACATCACGGCACCCCCCAAGGTGGGAAGTGGGCGGTAGCTCGGTGCTGGGGCAGCTGGGTTCTCCCCGCCGGCCACGCGGGGCAGCACTGCCAGCCACGGCAGCACCTTGGTGCACAGACTGGGGGCAAGGCAGCGGTGTCACTCGCTAACCTCCCTTCCCGGCATCTCCAGGGCTGGCCAGAGTTATCTGCTTTCCAGCGAGTCCTCTCGAGCCAGCCCAGTTCAAGTGATCACAGTGAGAATGAAATTCGTTGCGGCCATTACCGTTCCGTACGGCGTTCACACGAGCGACCTTGGGATGGAGGGTTCACATGCCAAACCGTTATCTACCTGCCCGACCAGCTCATCCTCTGCCCCGTGCGAAATCAGCACTAAGTTTTAAGTCGTAGTGGTTGCAGAGACTGAATTCTGATGTACGAACCAAGTCTGGTGTGAGAGGCAATTTTCTGTGTGCTTGCAGCTTGTCCAGAAGATTGAAATCTTTTTAGAGAGAAAGCATTGCACAAATTGGAGCCTTTATCCATTATTTTCTCCCTTCCTCCCTTGTGGGAGTTTTATCACAGTGCAACCCTCTATGTTTGCCACCTTTAGAGAGAGAAACCCTCTCAGGGTGTTTAAGCTGCTTTAATATCTCTTGGTCGCTGCTTAACTTTGTCGAATTACCCTGACTGTAAGTGCTGCCCTGGAAGAACACTATGGATTTCTGTGAGCCAGCAAATACGGAGAGGCAGCTCTGTGATAAAGGAGCTGAAAACTCAGAGTTACATAAACAACCAATGAGTTTGCTTCACACAAACTTCAGCACTTCCACTGGAATAAATCTGCAATGTTAGCTGAGGAAAACAAAAAAAGTCTATAAGCATATACACTGGTATGTAATTATTTGCTTCATATTTTGCATGCTTCAAGTATAGAAAGATTTCTAATGAGGTGCTTGTTGGTTTATATTTATGTCTTTCACTGTATCTGATGTCTGTATACAGTTTATAGGTCCTTTTTCTTGCAACTTTCCTGTAATTTAATATATTTTGATCAGTTATGAAGCCAGTTTATCTGCGGAATTTTTCCCAAATAGTGGAGGAAAAGAGCCCCGACTGCCCCCTGTGTGCCCGGGGATGCCCATAGCCACGAGGGCCGGCAGCACGATACGGTGCCTGGCTAAGATGCCTGGACCAGAGAATCACAGCATGGCTGAGGTTGGAAGGGACCTCTAGATCATCTAGCCCAACCCCCCTGCTCCAGCAGGAACCCCTAGAGCACGTGGCACAGGGTGGCATCCAGGTGGCTTTTGAAAATCTCCAAAGAAGGAGACTCCACAACCTCTTCGGGCAGCCTGTGCCAGGGCTCCATCACCCTCACAGGAAAGATTTTTCCCTCACATGGAGATGGAACTTCCTATGCTTTAATTTGTATCCATTACCCCTTGTCCTATCAGTGGCTACCACTAAGAAGAGTTTGGTCCCCTCCTCTCTACATTCTCTCTTCAGGTACTTATACATATTGTTCAGATCTCCTCTCAGTCTTCTCTTCTGCAGGCTAAACAGGCTCAGCTCGTTTAGTCTTTCCTCATACGATAGATGCTCCAGGCCCTTAAATCACCTTTGTTGCTCTATGCCGGACCCTTTCTAGAAGTTCCACGTCCCTCTCATACCAGGGAGCCCAGAACTGCACCCAGCACTCCAGGTGTTGCCTCAAGAATAGAGGAGAAAAGATGGAAGGGTAGAGCTTTATGGAGGAGAAATGTCTCCCTCAATATTTCACTCTGCTTTAGAGATCTCTCCAGGCACTGTGGCTTCAGGCCAGTAGATGAAGCTGCGTGGCAACAAGGGTCATGATCCCAGCAAGATCGAGGCCACACCACAACATATGGGTGCACTTTTCTGGGCAAGGGGCAGGATGGCAAAGTGTCTCAGGTGGCTGTCAGTCCACAAAGGCCCCTCTCTGGGGACAGGTGGTGTGACTGCATGAGATGCCACTGAGCACGAGGGTGCGATCTCTTCAGGAGCTCAGTGGTGTCCAACCAGGAGCACTGTGTGGCAACACAGAGGTCATGCCCAGGCCACCTTCCACATGTATGTCTCTTGGAGATAGGTTTGAAAAGCCCTGGGGAGCATGACTAACAATGATGGGAAAGAGAAAGCAGCACCGCAGCCATGTTCATGTTTAGGTCTGCCAGGCACTGGAGACTACCTGAAGCTCAAAGCATCAGAGCATTGACCTGGGTAGGTTGGATTTTTCTCATTTCTGGCTTTCACAGCCCCCTGCTCCCTTGTTGGGTATTTCGGCTTGATGTTAAAGACAAAGTGTTGTCCTATAAAAACAGTGGGTTTTTTTAATCAGATGTTTTTCCATCATTCAAGTAATCTACTTTCGGTGTGATAATATAAACTGCATGTTACAGATGAGCAATACTACACTTTAACAATAAATGGAGACTAACTTACTAGCTACAAACGTCTATTCAAAAATAATGTAGCTTTATCACCATAGCAAAAATAGTGACTATAAATGATCTCTATGAGCAAATATGGAGAACCAGATGCTCCCACTGTCTCATCTCTCTCTCCAGGCGTGTTTACACTTTAACCAGTTTTCCACTTGATCTTCAACCTCTGAATAACAACGCTAACCTCAGTATTTCCTACTTAGCTAAAAATAAAACTACACGCCTTTCTATTGCACACAATATTAACGATTGTTTTATGCATCCAGATAAAGCATTTGCTTGCTCAGAGCATATTCGCCAAACCTTTTTCCATTTATCAAGTTACCGGATGGATTCATTGCTCCAAATTACTGCAACGTGATGGTCCTTCTGCCAAGCAGGATCTAGCAATGGGCAAGCCCAAGAAGGTCTATGAATTCCATTTGGTTGAGAAGACTGGAGACAGGTTTGGATGTGAAACTGGACTTTGCTTCAACCTCTGGAGATGGCTGAGACTGCTGCCAGACAGGAGTGGTTAAACTAATGCCTCTTGCAGTGGTCTCGCTGCCTTTGCAGAATGACTGGAGGCCTTTTGGCCTTCCCTTTCTGAGACAACTCTCTTGACTTCAGCAAGGGCAGCAATGATTTACAGCAGCCTGTGTGAGAAGAGAACAAGGATATGCAACTGCAAATAAAGGCTAATGAGATGTTAAGATTAAGAAAAGCCAGGAAATGCCAGAAGTTGAGGCTGCTACAGCATCATTAGTTCTCGTGCAACTTAGCGCATATCCGGCAGCAGCTCTGTGAATGGAGGAGGTCTGGGGGTGCTCCTGGCCAGCCCAGTGCCACTGTGCAACCGCAGACTGCGCAAATGATCGATTGCTTCCCCGTAACTGAAGGAATTACCCCTGTGCTGGGCAAAATTATACCTCTCCTGGGAGCGAGCGCTGCTGGGGAAGCGGAGGTTGTGCATCACCCCAGAGGCAATGTCAGGAAGTCAAATGACTGTCAGTGGCAGGAGGATGCTGTAAACAGCAGCGCTTGCCTCATCCTCAAAAGGGCCTAATCAAAGCCTCACCAGTTACGATCCCTATCATTGCAAAGCTGCATCAACAACCAAATTATCATTGCTCTCAGCATGTGATTCATTGGGGTGGGAGGTGAGGGAGAGGAGGAGGATGTACTGACCATTACAGTGATCACCGCAAAGAAAGGAAGAAGTATCTCTGTCTCATGGTTGGCAGCAGTAGACAGGGCACACTAGTTACTCATGCTGCCCAGTGGCACAGTTTTTGAGCAAGAAGATGGAAAACTCTAATTAGGGCTGGGAAAATTGACCTGAGGGGATAAGGGATGGAGATGAGTTGAAGGGATTAACTAGAACAAGAGCTCCTTCACTGTTATGTCTCATGTCACGTAACAGCACTGAAGTCTGAAAGTGCCCAAGTCTCAAGATTTACGACCCATGCCTTTCTGTGACTTGTGCAGAGATGACAAGTCAGCCTTTGGTTTCAGATCTCATTCATAAACTGGATGGTCACAGCCTTGGTAACAACCTCAGCAAATGGTCTTCTGTGATGGTGAGGCCTGTGCAAGGATGCAGACTCAACAGTATAACCCCGTTATCTCCTGGTTCCACACAGTCTCTTTGAGAAGAAATATTGCATCCTACAAGACCTTCCTCTGACTTTCTTTAACCTGTTAACTAGGCTTGGTTGAAGACCAATTTCGTGTCTAAAAGAGAAATAGTGTCGCAGCCAGCGGGGTGCCTGTGCTTGTCCTCTGTTAAACACTGAATGGAAATATTTGACTTAACCTGACCCACAGATTGAAAGATCATCCTGAAAACAAAAGCGGGAACTAAAAATATGCAATCCCATTGATGCACTATTTTTCTTCCTGTACACAAGAAATTATTTTCATCTTGAGCTTTTGCATTTTGGGTTGGGAAAATGCGTACATATAGGTAGAGGCAGTTTTTGTAGAAAAACATAAAGGGGAGCTTAGGCAGATGAGCAGGAGAATTTCTGTTGGCAGAGAGCACTGACAATGTGCAGCTCTGGGCATTGTACAACGTTTGTTCACAACAGATGATCAGCGCCTAGGATGAACTGACTTTGACAGGACTGTGCGCCTGAGCCCCAGCTGATGAATCAGCACCTCTGTTTAGGTGTTAAGCACTGGAGACAGCACACGAAGAACACAGAAATACCTGCTCTAAGTTGCTCAGGAAATTCAAGGGTACAGAAATTGGAGCTTGTTCTGGGTAAGACGCTCTGGGATGTGCAGGCACCGTCTCTTCTTAATATCCTGACCAGCCACACACTGCAGACTAGACTGCCCATGAAAATAGTGCAGGGCGATGAGGGGCATCCCGAAGAAAGGTTTTGTTATCAGCTGTACAGCTCCCACCCAGTTAAAATGACACTGATGTCTTTTTATTGACGTGGGAGGGAGCACAGCATGTGGCTTTGGGATGGTCTGGCTTTCCAGGCCCAGCAAATGCAGGGGCAGCCTGGGAGAAGGCAAGGAGTCAGTGGGAGGCTGAAAGTATGTTGAATGGCCTTGCAGACGGACATAACTGCATCATAAAAGCTAGCAAAGATGCAGTAGGAATCAGCCATCAAAATATAAGCCAGTATAACCCTGGAGCAGAAACGTGACAAGGTGTTTAATCTTATAATGTTATCAACAGTAATAATTAAGAAAAGTTACCTTAGTATGATGGTCAAAATAGAATCAAACTTGTATGTACAAGCACTTGTAATTAAACACTGTAATGAGGCGGGCACTGCCTCCAGCCCTGCCTCTCCAGTAGGCTTGAGCTGGGTTTGCTGCTTGTGCCAGGCAGGAGCCGTCTCTCCTGTGCTGTGTTTGAGCGGCCTGTGCTTTCCAGGTGCTCTGCTAGCTCCCAGTCAAGGCAGAGGGCTCAGGTACCACCGCAATGGTATCTGAGAGAGGAGAAGGAGCTTGGGGTCCCTAGGCATGCTGAGGAAGGAACCTTCAAAGACCTCTTCTCACACCCATCTCCCCCAGCCCCTGCCCCAGTATCTACCCCTGAGTTATTCATGGCTCAGCAGATTCCCACTATGTTTAATAGCTGTCTTTGGTATGACGCTCTTCGCCTTATCTCCTCTCTCCTTTGACTCTCCCTTTGAACGTTAATCCACCTCCCAGGGCAGCCTGCACCCCGCTTTGCTGCTTGATCTTTGTTTGCCATGGAGGCGCATGGCTCTAGGGACTTCAGGGAGGGTCTTTGCCGCTCAGGCTGAGGCCTCTGTGGCGCCAAAGACGTGGGAATCTGCAAGCCCCAGTACCATATTCCTGGGTTAACCCACTGAACGTGCTAGAGGTTTTCTTCCAAGTGCCAAGCTCTGGTCCTAAGCTTGCTTTACTTCCATTTTGATTTTGTATGTAGTTGTATCCAAAAAGAATAGACATTGCAAGAAAATCATTCTGTGCATATCCCCATCACCCCTACATATTTATTCTCCTTCCCTTGCACACACTGGAGCAGAGTTCAGTAGCCCAGTCCTACCAATGTTTAAAGAAACTTGGCCCCTGTATGCTTTTAAATTAAATTAGTTGTGTGCTTGAATGTTTTATTTTTTTTCTATACCCCACTTCTTAGGAAGAAAAGCAAATGTTTCTGGCACTTCGCTGCTGGATTGCTCACATATTTGCTTGAGGAAAAAAAAATTCTAAAAGATGTTTGGCATAGCTTTCATTCAAAAAGGAATCCAGCGCCAGATTCCAGCATTGAAAACAAATGTGTGGTTTAACTGTCATTTACTCCAGGATCATGGGAACGGCCGCCTGCTCTTCCCAACGAGCCGCCCCGGGCGCGCTCTCCCGCCGCGCGCGGACGCGCCCGCCCTCTCCGGGAGCAGAGGGACGCGGGGCCGCACGGGCTGCGCCGGCTCCGCGGCCACGCTGAGCCCCGTGACGGACCGTGCCCGTGCAGGAGGCATCGCGCAGGAGGCATCGCGCAGGAGACATCGCCCCGCGGAGCAACGGGCTCTCCGAGGGCTGCTCCGCAAGCACCCTGGCTCGCCTCCGAGGGCAGCGAAGCAGGAGCTCGCTTTGGAGCAGTGGGGATGAAATTGAAAATCCAGTGTGGAGGAAATGGGTCAAGCCCCTCATCTGACGTGTCCCAGTCAGTTTGCCATGCTGGGTGTTCCCAGCAGGCAGGAGATAGCCTGGTTTTCAAAGGCTTTAGAAGAGGTCCAGTGAAGATGGAAATAAAGGGGAAAAAAAAAAAAAGCTCACAAAAACAAAAACAGAGTCAGCAGTTCCAGAAAGTCACTCTCACTTTGTCTGTTCTGGTCTGAAATAAAGTCATCCCTCTTAATTCCCAGCGCATATTGTTCCTACCAGAGAGCAAAACCTTAGGAGGAAATCACATCAGTGAAGCCAGCTCCTTTGTACTATTTTTCAACCCTGCCTTGGGAGCCAATAATCTGTCATCCCTTGAATAAACAAGCACCTTATCATATCACAAACATTTATTTAACCCTTTTCTCCTGAGCTTTTACCAGCCAAGCAAAGTGGCTAGGGGGGGTAGCCCTATCCCTAGACTGCTCTGGCAGAAAGGACAAATTTCCTGTGTATTACACCCAATCTGTAAAGTGTCAGGCCGCCCTTCTTCAGCCTCCATGAAAAGCAGCAGCTTGAATCCCCGCGTTTCACACAGCACAATCAAATTTTCCTGTCCCCCCTTTATCCCTCCCCTGGTACATTAACGCCTCTCTCCCCGGAGACGTACCCTTGATTCCATCTGAGGGTCTATCCAAATGGAGCCAGATTTAATTTCTGGGAGGCTGGGGGGTGGTGGCAAGGGAGATTGTTTACATTTCTTCTTTTAACAAGAGACTGTGATGAACAGAGCTTTTGATTCCAAGTTGCCGAGGGTTTTTTTTAAGATATTCTTTGACTCTGACATCATCAGAAAATGGAATCAGCAAAGTATGTGCATTTCCTCAGCTCCCACAATATCCATTTTCTCTCAGTGGATGTTTCTTGTTTTTCTTTTCCAGTGTTGCTCCCACACAATGGGGCCAATTTTTGTTCAGGACAAAGAAAATATAAACAGAGCATGGGTTTGGAATACGAGCAAGGCTTCCAAGCTTAAAGAACCCTTCAGCCATGGGGAAGGGCTACGTCATGTTATCTGCCTGTCAATAAGCTTTGGCTGATCAAATGGCAGGCACTATCTCAGGTTGATTTGCTTGTGTCTCCAGAAGGCGGCAAATGCCGAGGGATGAGATTGGCGGCACGAACTAAGTTCTGAGTTTAGGGGACTTTGAAGTTCTGAGCATTTGAAGTGCATGAAGGCACGACCAGGTGAGAGTTCGCAACAGAGCGGGTGGGCTCACGAAGGTTTTTCCCCTTGGAGTAGTTGGATATAATAAATACTGAGTTTGCCAGTCAAAGTCCATTTGTCAGAGAAGAGCCTCATGCAGAAGAGACAGTCAATTCCTGGAGAGTCACAACCCTTCCCCTAGGGCTTGGCACTTCACCTGCAAGTGCTTGAATTAAAGGTAATATGGAAATTAATATATATATATATATATCTTCCCTTCCGAATAATCTTCTAGACTAAAATAAAGACAAGAATCTAGTATTGGGTCATGGAGCAAGGCATGCTCTTTCCAACAGTTTGGGAAGCCCATGCTTCCAAAGGCGGTTGTTATTTTAGGCAAATCAGCTGTATTTACTGCTTGTGGGTAAACCACAGCGTGTCAAAACATCCCCTCATCCTGCTCTACAAGTGACTTGCTCCACTGCCCTGGACATCAGCCAGGCCGGGGCTGGTGCCTGAAAGCAAAGCAGCTCATCCGCAGGCTGGCAGAGCCTCTCCCCGTCGATCCACGGGAGGTGCAGGATCGGCATCTCCTAGAGCACCAGGACGAGCTGTGTTTCCATGGGAGAGTCTCCATGACCGCAAGTCACCCAGGTCCGCATTAAGCTGTGACAATCTAATTTATGTTAGAAGAGTTGATTTATTATGTGTGGTACAAACCAGACGCAGTTAAGGTCTCATTTCTCGAGGTTCACGGACGGCAGCTAAGGAGCTGCTGGGAAACGCCCCACAAAACGTTTATCTAGATAAAATAATGTTCAGCTGTCAGCAGATAACTTCACTCATGTCCTTCCAATCCATGGCTTGGCAGACCTCGTACCAAGCAGTGGAGAGAGAGGCTTGCTTGTTGAAAGGCTAAAGCCTACGGAAAAATTATCTTCCTACAGAAAATACTAGGACTTCGGTTCAGCTGATTTATGCTGGGTTTCTCTTTTGGTTTAATGCTTTAGCATGCTGAGATCAACAGGTGGGAAGAGAGGAACTAAATGAGAGAAAAAGGAAAAAACTATGTGATCCATACCTCGACTTTCCAATGCTGTTCATATTAGCAGTGTTATATTGGATCTCTGAATTCTTTGCCCTCGCTTAGTGATTAGCATGAGAATGAGTGATTTGCAAGGTTTCATTTTGCATGCACCTTTGCCATGAACCAAGATCCAAAGGACCCAAAGGAGAGCAGCCCAAACGAAAGCATTTGGATGAAGCTGGGCAGTTGTCCACCGAATCCAGAGGCTCCAGGATGGTTTTAGCAGCATGGCAGCTTTTCCTTGCACCATCAGCTACGATGATGGCCTGACTGGCAAATGCAAACAAGGAGAAAAATTCTGAGAAGCTATCCCATGATGTCAGGGGATGACCCCGAAAAGCAGTCCATGCTAAATAAAAGAAAGACTAAGAGGAAGTGACGAGGTTTGGGTCTGGAAAAGAAATGGCAGACAGAGATTCCAGAAAGGCTGGGAAATAGGGTGAAGTGCAAGTCCAGGAAAGCTGTACTTTACTCCCTAAACACTGGCAATTTGAGGGAGAAACAGCCTCAGCTCCAAAAACACCAAGGTGGCTCATGGTCACTAAATACTGCAACACAAACAGTCTTAGAGCCAAATTCATCCTTAGCAAAACTCAAATTAATTCAACTTTGCACTCTTAGCAATATCGGCAGCACTTAACAGAGGCTGAAAAGGGGCCTTTGGTTCTTGCAGTCGTTCCCCCATTTGCAGGAGGGAGAAGCCAGGGGAAGGGTTTGGCTCTTCTGCAAAATGTTAAAAGGAAGGAGGGCGCAGGGGAGCGCCTGGCTGGCGGGCTGCAGGTTTTCTTGAATTCTCCCAGCCATGTCTGCAGATCCCCGGCACACAAAGCACAGAGCTGGCTCACTGTAATGGATAAATGGCGTATTTTGGAGTGATATGCACGTAGAACTCATGCCACTGGAGAAGGCAGCCAGGCTATTTTTAATGTCCTCCTTCATTTTGCACCTGCTACCATTACAGAGTTGTTTTTGTTTCCATTAGAATCACTTGTCTTGAGGAGTTTATAACTCTGCTGTGAAATGTAATTCTGATCTAGATCCTAGTTCTTAGTCCAGGAGCAAATGATTTTTATCATTTAAAAACAGAGAAAGGGTAGCATGGCAGCACTGAGGGTATATGGATTGGCAGGGAGAGCATTTTGAATAATTTTACAGGATTTTCATAATTGTAATTCCTGAATGGCAGTGTAACATAGCCTCCTTTATTCCTTCTGAAATGGAGCAACCCAGGGTTTGAGGACCCGTCCCTAAGGAGCTTGCAAAACCAAAACTGCGTGGAGAGTCATTCTCAAGTACTTAATCAACCACAATATTGCAATAAAGTGATGAAATAAGAGATAAGAAGCTTTGGCCCTTTTTCCCACTCCCAGCACGCAGAGGGCCAGATGGAGCCTGGCATCCCTGTGAGAGGTGGGAGGCTGGGGCCGGCACCAAGCTGCCTTGTTCCATCCCACGTCCCCCAGCAACGCCGGGAAGACGCTCTCGCCTCAGCGAGCTGCCAGAGGGAAGCCCCCCCAGGAACAGGGCACTGCTTGCTGCTTGCTCTCCACCGCCGCTTTTGGGGAGCACCAAAACGACTTTGGTTAAATAGGGTTCGTGTTGAGCAGGCAGCTTGAGGACACTGTGAGAATCACCATGGGTGCACCAAAGTCCCTAAACACGGGTGTCTCGGAGTCTTTCTCAGTATCCCCCACGCTAAAAGCAAGGTCGTGAATGCCACACGTGGCCTGAGGACAGCCCCTGTGCTCTCCCGTGTCTCATCGGAGTCCCGTCGGAGCGGAGCTCTGCTGCCTTGCTCTCTCCATGGGGCAGGGCACAAGGCCTGCAAGCCACAGCGAGAGCAGGACGAGCACTATTTGCAGGTGTTTTCCTTCTGCCGCGGAGGGCTGGTGCCCTTGCAGCCCGCGTCGAGGCATGCTCTGCTTTGCTATGCCAGGAATGATCAGTGCTGGGGCAGTCGCCACAGCCCACGACGCACCTGCAGCGGAGCAGAGCGCTCGCCAAGCCTCTCAGATGTCTGTGTTTTCAGGCTGGGCTCCCTGGAGGCCTTCTCAGCCTGACCTCCCCGCACCATACTGGCTGGCTCAAGACTACTTGTATTTTCCTTTTCATGTTTGAGCTCTTGTCTGGGTCGTTTCTCAGTCAGTATAATAATGGGAAAGCTGCTTATATATCACCTCTGTTATTAATAGTCCTTATGAAGTCTCCACGTCCCACACATTCTTGTTTAAAACAACGAAGCAGGGCAGACATGAAGCAGGGTAGCTCAGGGCTTCTGCGTTACCAACCGGCTTTGGAGGGGAATCAGTCCAGGACTTTAATGAAAATAATCTCTAGATGAGGTTTTTGCCCTCCGTGGCCCAGGGTAAGGCAGAAATGATGGTATCCTCAGTGTCAAATATACTCAGGGAGGCTGGTCTTTGTAAATCCAGCCAAATTCCTGAGCCTAAAGTACTCTGATTTCAAGTCATGGGTTTAGGTCTTTTATCTGTATACCTTTAGTCAATAAAAATGCTCCATTTTCCTCTAAATATTAAATCAGACTTCTAGACCAAATTTGCTTCTGCAGCCTTTGTCCACTTTCCCCTTCCCTTTCTGTGGATTCCTAAGCAATGACTTTGCCGCAGTTGTCTGGCCTGCAACACAAGTGCTAGTCGTTAACAGACTAATTGCAATAATTTCTGTTGGGAAATCACTTCTAATTACGCCTGTGATTGCAAGTTTGCACAGATGAGAAGTTTGTAAACATTTTATCCAAAACGTGTTAACCTAATGAGACGCCAAGAATACAAGCCAACAGGGGCTGCAGCTCTTTTCTTGCTGTATCCTAGTAAGGGAATCCTCACACTGTAGCAGTCCCACTGGGAGAATCAGACTCGGGCCATTGAGTCCTTCTTATCGCGGCTGCCTGCCAAATTCGTCTTAGGAATAAGTGTCACTTTGTGGTACCTCTATTTTCCTTCCCAATAAAATAATAATTTGGCAGTGCCTGAGATGATGATAGTAAATCAGTGTAAGACAGCCGAGGTTACCGATAAATTCAACCTATTTATCAAGCAATGTCAGTTAGCTATGTTAGCTGCAAGCGGGCACAGACTACTGTACTCTTAAAGCAGTTTGTTTCAGAGAGCTGTGAAGTAGGCAACATGGTCAGGAAAAGAGGGAAACAAGACTTCTCTTCATACAAGCAGGAATGGGAATTACTTGGATGCTGACTTGCATCCGTTGCATTAACTTTGCACCCCATGGCTTAACTATAGCCACAGAGGACAAAAAATCAGGTGCCTACTTTTTCTAGCAGAGCAACACTTTTGCATCACCCCGACTGACCTGTTCACCCTGCATTCAAAGTCATTCTCTTAATTTCAGATAAAAATCAATATGGGGTCCTGCCCACACTCTTGAACAGCAGCATCCAGTGGGTTAACTCTAGCATCTGATACCTCTCCCATGCTACTAAAGAAATACGAGGACAATGATCCCCAACGGTCTTGGTCCTTGATGTTCTTTTGGTCCTACAGTGATGTCCATTTGAGTGCTGCTGGTCTCAGATCCCCTTTATGGGATTTTGGCACCTTGGTGGAGCTCTTGGTCTGCAATCCAAACTGTATGTGCCAATCACTACCATCGCATGGGATTTATGATGTAGGACAGCAGGATTTTCCTTGAGCTCAGGGTGACAATTTTAGCTCATGTTCCCCTCTTCATCTTATGTCATTCTTTCCCTTACGTTCTCCCACTATATTACGGTGCTGTTCAGAGAGAGAACAAACAGGTTATCTTAGGAACAGAGCACAGACTTGAAAATTGCCTTCTGTTTTCATGAAAAGGCAAAGTTTTCCAGAAGGATAATCATATTCGGAAATGATGTGGCTAAATGTTATCAGGTTGTCATGGTGTTTGCAGTCTTTCTAAAAAAATGTCTGTATTGTGGTGCACTAATGAGCAATATATTAAGTAAACCAAACAGTACTTGTCTTTTCAAGTATTATTCATACACACTACTGAATTAAATCTCTCTCTTTTTTTTATTTTCTATGGGAATACTGTGCTTTGTCTTATAAACACTGGAACTGAACTCAGGCAATAAACAAGAGCAGAGATAACTTCATCACCTTTGCCATATTTCATACTACTGTGTCAAGCTGAATCTTACAGCAGCTACGGACTCGTGGTAGTAGATACTGAGCATCACATTGCTAGCAAAATGAGATGTGTAAACTAGAACTGCAGACCTGTAGTTTCTGCCTCTTGACACCGTGTCGATCTCAGATCTCAAGTGCAGTTCCCACCACAAATTTTGCTAGCGTGTTACATCTGAGCAAGGTGCTGAAGACAAGCCAGCGTGCTGGGTGGGTGCAGCACAAGTCAGGCTCCTGAGCTCAGTGCACCCTTGTCACCTCAAGGCTTTCAAATTCCTCTTCCAAGTCCCCTAGACCCTGTGCAGCCCTGAGGGAGCTTTCTCTCTCCAAAATGGGCTGTAACAACGGTGGAGATGGAAGTGCCTTTAGCAGTGTGGTACATGTCAAGGTATCCTGCTTTTCAGGAACCCTTTGGATTTTTAGAGCTCTTCCCCAGCAGTTCTCCTGAGAGCTCTCCCAGAACACATTTTCCTACTCTACCACAACCCAAGAGGTCACATTGAAGGGAAGAAGATACATGAAAACATCCTCAGGGACAGTGGTCCTTCAGAAAACCTTTGGGAGTGTGAGGTCTTTCAAACCTGAAACTGTGCCATCCTGGGCTCAGGCTTGAACAGCACCTTTAATGCCCTCAGAGCACCCTCTACATCCTGCACTAACATTTTTGCCAAACAATTTCAGGTGGTACACTGTATTACTTTTCTAAAGTGAGAACTGTTTATGTCCCCAGTGCTCCTGATGCAAACTAGACAAGGAAATCACAGCTCTTGCAGCCTCTCCCGGAGCCTACCATCCTAAACATGCAGATTTTCACGAGCTCAGCTCTGTCTCTTTGCAAGGAAAGCCGGCAGGTAGAGGATGAGAGCTCTGAAAGTGCCATTCAGTTGTTTCACGTGGGGAACAGATGACATTATCCTACACACTTAGCCATTATATTACGTGGTTCCTTGTCTGCTATTCTCACTAAACTCCTACTGGCATCTCATTAGTTCTCCCTATTAAAGGGAGACCACACTGATTGGCACATAAAAACTAGAAATTAAGCTAGTTAAGTCTTCCCAGGCATTTTGCAACTTTTGTTTATAGAGTTGTTTAACATCATGACTCATTCATTTTATTTTTGTTCAGTGAATAATATTTTGTGCTTACACGTGTTTTCTTTTTGTAACATGTGCAGCTTCATAACATTCCCTGTGAACACACAGTCTCTATTTTTTTTCAACTTTGCTCTACTTAAAGAGATTTTTAAGCATGTAAATCCTACTATTGAAAAATAATGCTTCATTAATGACACCTAGCTATTCTCAGTATATATTTTGTGTGTCAAAAGAGTAGTCGCGGCTCTCCCCTTCCCCCTAAATTTCCCCTCCCTCCCGTCAATGGAAGGAAGGCTATATTTAGTCGGAGATTTAAGTTGAACTCCAATTCCCGCTGCAGATTCCCTTCCATCAGCAACTACAGCCAGAAGGTCTGAATAAGGGAAAGGTTTGCACTTCAAGCAACACACCAAGAGGCTTCCTGTTTCCCTGGATTTCAGGTCTGCTACTGTTTGTGCAGCATGGCTGGTACTCGACTCTGCAGACGAAGTGGCTGCTAACTCATCGGTGATCTGGCACTGGCATCAGCCTCCAGTGCAAAACATGGTCTGGTTGATGGCCCTTCCAGAAATATAGGCAGCGAACGCAAGAAAAGCATGTCTGATCCTGAAATATTTCCAGAGGAAAGTGTCAGAGAGGATAACGCTGACAGGACTGGCAATCTCTCAGAGAAGGAGAATGAAGTAGAGGAGAGCAGTTTGTAAATCACTGCTGAGGGAAGTGCGGCGCGGGGCGAGCTCTGGGTGCAGCGCACTGAAACACACAGCCCTGCTCCACATGCGGGCAGGGAAAACAGGAAGAAAAGCATTATATACTCACGTGAGGTTCTCCTAGGCTTTTCAGTAGTCCTTGCTCTGTCATGCTTGCTTTGCTGGCCCCTGCCCTGCAAGCTCCCTCTGCCTTGGCTTTAACCTAACACACCAAGTGAGGCACGGGGTCATTTCTTCCATGAGGGATCCTGCAGAGCCCAGGCAGTGCCGGGTCCCCGAGGAGCAGCCCAGGAAAGCCTGCCTGGGGGTTCTGCAGGCCAGGGTTTGATCAACTACTAGCCACAACACGCTGGGTGAGCCCATGAAATGCAAGCACCTACCTCTTGGGCATGTTGAGAGGATAAATATTTCAAAGCCGAAGCGATGCTCTACTATTATTATACTACAAAGTGTGTAGTACTAGAGATTGGATAAGTTTGTTACATTATTCCTCTTCAGAATATAGAGTATAATTTTACTATTTCACTACAATTCATGTTCATGCTTTTTACCTGCTGCTGAACTGTCAGAAATAGCCAGCCTGTATCCCTTCAGTTTCTGCAGCATTTTAACACTTTCACATTTCTTAAAATGAAGCCAAACCCTTGCCTACCTAATTTGGATGATGTCAGCGTATGTGTAAAACATACATGATAAAAAGCGTAGTATGGAGTACATCCAATAGTAGATTTTTATTTTTCTGGTCAACCAAGGAAAACAAAATCACTGTATAGCAAAGTTAACCCTCGAAGAAGAATCAACACTGAGATTCAGTTTAGAGATTAGACACACTTGTTAGTTTGCAAAACCTTGCCTTGCAGTTTTCATTCACGTCTGTAATTATAATAAAGACCCTGAGCCTGAACAAAAGCCAGACAATGCTGACAGAGTCTTCCATGGAATTAAGGAGGCTCAGGATTAAGTTGTACGCTAATAATGTCTTTGCCCTGGCTTAACATTTGCAGGGCTGACTCCAAATGGCTTAGGTGTTTATCACAGGTAGCCAAGTTTGCTATGAATGTCCACAAATACCCACCTCGCCATGGCAGGAGGTGCTCACCTTCCATCGGCCCAAGGACCCAAGGACCCAAGCATGCAAGGAGCCTGACGGCCCCTCTCAAAAGATGACTCCGAGGGTCACACCTCCTTCTCTCTCTACTGCTGACGGAACAGGGCTGCTCCTGGCTTCTCTACCTCCCCATATTTTCTGTGTTCTGTCTCAGGACTTCTGTTGCTTCTTATCATTTCTCTATCTTGGGTGTCCTGAAGTTATACCATCGATCATTTAGACCTCAGTGATGTGGACTGGTGTTGCCCCACAGATATATACTCAGAACATATTTCTGCTGCCACATTTCATTATACTAAACAAACAGTTTTGATAGACATCTGCTAATAGTTATACAACCTCAAATATCACACAATATTTTGTCAAATATCTAGTAGCTACAATCAGGGTAGCTAATTGCCTTTACCCTTGTTCTAGCCCCAAACTTCCTGCATTAGCAGAATGTATTTATAGAAGCTGTGTAGTAAGTGCACTGTACTGATTGAAGGGTTGGATGTATTTCAGTTGTCATTTATGTGTTACTGTTTCTTCCTTCTTTTTAATTTAGAGACTCTGGAAAGTGTTGGGGGGGGGTCAGTTTGATGGCTTCCTAATGTTCAGTTCTCTTCCTATTGTGTGTGTATCTGTTATTAGGGTTAAAAGACTTAGTAATAATGATAGGCCCTTTCCAAAACGCTGGAGTCAAACACTTTCAAACTATGGAGAAACTTGGTCCAGATCCAAACTTCACAGCTTGGACTTATCTCCATAATGAACCGAACCAACACCCAAGATACGAACAGCCTTGAACCCAGATCCCAGATAAGGAGGTTGTGTGCAAACTCTTCTCTTAGACTCCCGATCTTTTCAGAAAGGGACTTTCATAATTTTCAGTGTTATTGCCTGCCTCCTCGTTGAGGTTCCTTTCAGCAGGAGGCAATGATGTGCCTTGTGTTGTGCCTAAGGAAGGTATATGGTGATCTAAGCAGCCTCAGTGCTAAGTCACTTGGAGCTGCCAGGGAAAATGAGTTGCCCTGAGCTGGAGGCTCTGCCCAGACTTGATTTCCAGTCACATAGCAGGGCTCTGCTGTGGAAAAAGTAACTTCCAGTGCAGGGGCAGTAGCTAATGGCTGGGGCCAGTAACTGCTTTAACTGCTTCCATGAGACTTGCAAGAACATGTCTGTCTACATGCCTCTGCTGTGCTCAAAACTATGCCATGCACTTACACCAGAGCAGAATTTGGTCCCATTTCTAACTGACAGGGGACCATTGACAAAGACCAGTCTATTTGTATTCCTAGTAAGTATATTTGCACGATTCCTTTGTGGATATTTTTTAAATGAGTCAGCTTCTGCAAAAGAAAAAACAGTGGTTTCACCAAGAAAATACAAAGGTTTGTTTTCAATAACATAATATGTCTCTCAATTTAATTATTTCCTAAGAGCTCAGACTTATAAATAAAGGGCCTAATAAGGAGCTGCTGTATGCTGGTGTGTCTCTGGAGTGCTCTTTATTTACACTAAAGCAAGCAGGATCAGGATCTGACCTGATGGTATGACTGCTAGCATTCCTGTAAATTCCAATTGCAATTCCTCTTTCACATGCAACTTTGCTTTTCCCAAAGAATCCTGTCTGGTGTTTTATTTTTGTGTTTGGGCAGACCGGCTTGTTGTCTCTGGCTTCTCAAGAAACGCTGAGGTGGAGCAGACAGAACACCAACTCTAGGCGGAAAAGCAAGGGCCAGGGCTTTGGCGGGAGCCTCCTGCCTTTCGTCAGCTAATGTCCTACCTCTGGTGTTCCATGCAGGGGCATTTTTTTCCCACCCACTTAGGCCTTGATGGAAACTAAAGAAAAACAAAATAGAATGTTATATGCCTGGTCTGGGGATCATTGTGTCCTTCCCGTAGTCAGTAAATGTGTCTTTAATTGGCTTAGTTAGCTCCCCCACACCTTTCAGCACTTCGGGAATGACTCTTTGAGGACAGCCATGTATAGAGCTTTAGTTGACATTCAGTGACACTAGGCTCTCCAGTCTCCAAAATATGACTGATGTCACTTGTTATGTTCCCCTAGGTCTCTGGGGACACAGTCACTCTTACCCTGGAGCATGCATTGACAATCTCAAGATAACACTTCTTTGACAGAGGCAGGGGCCCTGTTCCAGGGTCTAATGTAATCTGTAGAGTTTCCAATCTGGGCATTGTTTGTTATATCTGGGTTTTGCATTTGCCTGTGATGATTTTAGCAAGAAAGTTGCTAATTAGAACTAAGATAATTTTTTTCTGCTCGAACTCACAACCTCAGCATGGCTCCGCGTACTGCCGTTTCCTCCACCAGAGTATTGACCTCTCAGTACATCCTTCTAGTACTGAGAGGTCAATACTCTGGTGGAGGAAACTTTGCTCAAGGTGAACGAATTCGGATGAACCTAATGAAGTAATCACGACCTCTGCTCTTTACTTTGCAAATAAACTCATTGCCATTGAGAAGACTGGGCATGAGGAATGAATTAAACTGAACTTTAACTAAATTAATTTACAGAGTCCATTCTCATCATCTAAATAACCTTCACAGCACCAGCTGAGTGATTTGTAAGCAGAGAGAGAGTCTTTGGTTTATTCCTTCATCCCCAAGACAGGGCTGGGGTTACTAATCTTGTTTTTATTCATTGCTTGGTTTTATTTTCTTGGCCCAGACAGAAATCAGTGGAGACAGTGGAGGGTGAGCTTGTGCTCCCCCGCTGATAGGAAAGGGCGCCTTGACACCAGGCTGGTGGTGTCCCTGGTGCCAACAGGAAGACATCACATGGCTCCTGTCTTGGATTCGCCTGCTGCCAGGCCCAGCTCTCGCAGCTCCTCTCCCACCATGACCCCGCCGTCCAGACACTGCCCTGGCCTCACCATGCCATGTCCGGGGGCCTCCTGCGAGCAGCATGCCCTGTGTCCCCCACCTTGAAGGCCACCCCGACTGGGTGGACATCCTGCTGGGGACGCTCCCAGCAGGTCTGCCTGCTTGCTGTGCCCACCAGTCCTCAGCTGGACTCCACAGCGTCCCTGTGGCCATGGAGAACAGTGGGACAGACCCCACTGGATGGGAAGAGCTGCTAGGAAAGAGAAACCTGCCAGCTTGCTTTGCAGCTATCTCGGGGCTGGAAAACACACTGCAATGGGAATCTCCTGGCATCCTTGTCATGGCTATTACCTGCGGTTGCAGGGGCACCTCAACCACGGCAGGAGAGGGGCTGACTGGAGGCGAACACTGTGGGCACCCGTGGCACACAGCCCACGGGAGGGGGTGTCTTCGGAGCTGCAGGCACACGAGGGCGCTCGGAGCAGGAGTCATTCCTCGTCCCGGACAGTGCAGCTCACAGGCCGCCTGGACAAGGAGCAGAGTAGGGATTTTGCAAGGCACGGCTCTTGCCCGCTCTTATTCTCCAGCTTGCAGCACATTTTTCCTGAGGATGGCTTTATTATTATTTTTAAAGAGGAGTGAAATAATAGTTTGTCTCTTGAAGACCAAAGGCTAAACCAACTGATAAAATTCAGCTGCTATCTGGGATAAATGCAGCTGAAACTGCCAAAACAAGCCTGACCTTACTTCCTGCATGCGTGCACCAAAGGTTTGCACCAGAAATTCAGCACTCAGCAAAGCAGGGCTGGCACTGAAGGAGAAGGAGGGTGAGGAATGAGGAAACAGTATTTCCAAAACTCATCCTTTTAGCACATTCTTTTAAATATTAATTTAATCATTTAGGTTAATAATTTATTAGTGGCAGCAAGAACTTCAAGAAGTGAGACTTGATTAGGTTTTTAATCTGTTTCTCCACTTACCATGAAACTTTCTCTGTTTGTAAAGGCTCCCCACTGTTTTCTGCCCCAGACAGAGCAAATAGGATCCGGCAAGCACACAGCTCTTGCCAAACTCCAGAAAGCACCTGCGGTCATTGGGAGTCCGCTGTACAGAAACCTGAAATCCTCTTCTGCAGCATGCGAAGATTTTTGGATGAAGAAGCTAATGGAGAAACATGGGGAGTGATGGAGGGTGGAGGTCTCACAAAAAAGCAAGACATTGAACAAAATGGTTCCCTGACTCCACTGGGAGTCAGGTCTAACTGAAAGGACTGAGGGCAACGGTAGTACTGACACTGGGTAGTGTAAATGCTGTCCGAGGTATTCCGGTAGGTGATGTAAGGTAGGGTATTTGGGTTGTAACTGTGAAGGGCTGGGACCACTGCACACTCCTTATCAGATATCACTCTTAATGAGTGTCCATGATTACCCTGGGCATCGTAATGAAGGCTTTCTGGCAAAGATAGGGTCTGAACTAGGACTTTTCACATGCAGTCTCCTCACTCAGCCCCTAGAAGGTCAAGTTTCCAGAATATGTTGGGTCTACTGCTCATGGACAGTCTGACCATGTGGTCTGATGAAGTTCTGGACACATAGTGATAGAGGAGGTTATCTCTTCTCCACCAGAGGGAGAAATTAGGAAATGTGATGCAGAAAAGTTGGTCATCACTGATTTAAGGAGTGTCCTCAGGTGTGAACATGTCTGGTGTGTGTGTTAGGGTGTGAAAACAAAGGGAATTGGTCCTGATTTACAGGCATCATCCTGTCATTCCAGTTTTCCTGTTTGCTTTTTTAATTCTCCAGCCGTGAATCAATGGCCAGGGCTCCTGTATAATAAAAGAGGACACATATGCATGCAACAGAGTTTTCAGAATAGACCTGAGTGTGAATTTGCCTGAACACAGAGTGAAGTGAAAAAAGAAGCAGGGCTTGGGTAAGTAATGTGGTTTGCTGGGACACAGATAGTCACCTCCGCTATCTGAATTTCTGAGGCAGAAATCTTCCCTCAGAATAGGCACGATCAGGTAGGACAGACCCCACTTCCCACTTTAGGACCCAGAACTGCAAGGGATAGGGTGGCTAGTGTTAACAGATCACTGTTTAAAACGTAAAAATCACCAGTAATCTTTACTCATGGGCATTGTAGGATGGGTTTTGCATGAAGGTGCTTTTCTTTGAATGATATGGAGCAAGGTAAAGGACATAAGAGACATCTGGGCATCTAAGGCACTGAATGTCTGCAGGACTTTGCAGCAGGCGAGGCACAGCACAGAGTTTGTTGGGCACCAACATATTTGCCATACTTCCTGAAGAGGCAGTGGTGTCTGTACACCTCTGCAGCTACAGGCCTTTGCTTCCCAAGCAAGGACTCCAATAGTTAATTCCGTCACAGAAGCAGCTTGTATTCACATGTCAAATATATGTTCTTAATAAGAGTTGCTTTTTGTGACTGCTCTTGCTACTGTCGATTCCCTGCTAGTTTACATAAACTGCGTTTGTATTTTCTGCTTTCCTCCCAAAGCATGCAGACTTAGTCTGGAGCTGGTATTGCACATGCATATAAATGACCATGGGTGTGCAGAAGTCCCTGTATTCTCTCTGTATGTTAGGTCTCTGGGTGCAAAAGAAAGGGGCAGAAAATCCAGAGAAAGAAGATTTAGGAGTGGTTTAGAAGGATTTCCCACTGCAAAAATAGATTTTTTCCACAAAGAATTTAGGATTGCTTCTCCCAGAGCGGAATACGTAAACTGTGAAAATTCCTTCACGTGCCTATTGCCACATCAAAGAAGTAACAGGAATGAGTTCCCAGTATAATTCAAGTTAAAAAATTAAAATACATTCTAGTAAGGTATTTGAGAGTGTATGTTTTTATTTTTAAACCACAGTGTTCCCACCGTTACTGAAAAGACACTTCACTGGTAAACAAACAGATTCCCAACCTTGTTCTATTGCTTTCTATGGATACATCTGCCAGGGGTTACATTTCTGTCAGAAACACCCATCTTGGTACACTCCGTGGCTGTTTTCTAAGTAATCTGTTACTCACAAGATGTTGATTTTAGAAGGGTTCTTCACTTTTTTTCTGGTAAGCACAGCACATCATCCTTATGTGATTCTGAAATTAACGTTTGTAAATTGTGTGGGTGATAAACCAAGCTGCTGTTGTGATGACAATCCCTAATGTCAAAACACAGTCAGTCTTTCATTATAGGACACCATGCATTGGCATTGATAAAGCGTCGTCGTGTAGATCACCAGCAACCTCAACAGTTACTGAAGAAATGCTTGAACAAATGCCTTTTTAACATATGTTTTTAGTGATTTGAGATGTACCATGAGGATTTATAATAAATGTTGATCCAGTATTGTTAGAAGTTGTCCTCAATGCTACATCTAGAACAAGACTTACAGAACAACAACAACAGCAGGCTCTATGTGTTAATTAATTTATTCAAAATTTTAAAGTTTAGTGAGGTGATGATCTGTCAGAGTCACTCCTGTAGAAGGGGAAAAACAGCCTTCTGAAGGGCCAAGCAGTCAGGAGCAGAGCGCTACAAGATCGCTGTTCATGGACCTTCTGCACAAAAAGCCTAGTATGGAGGGGAGGTTGGGAAGTGAAGGGAGGCAGGCTGGGAAGTTGAGCAGCAGGACTCACTTCATACCTGGAAAAGCAACTGCAATTCCAGCAGTCAGCACGTACACGCTTGAGGATGACTCCGAAGTTGACCCTATTACTGTTTGCCTAGTCTAGGATTTTCACGATCCAGTCCGGGTGCAGAGAATGTCGTCAGGAGTGTCCCACGCAACAAAAACGCAAACCCTCGAGAAGAGAACATAGGAAAGAGCACTGCAAATCTTTTCCATCCATACAATCTATAGGACAAGCAAGTCTGGTAGAGAGCTGCTAAGATGATCAGAGGGCTGGAGCACATGAGGCACAAGGAGAGGCTTAGGGAACAGAGTTTGTTTAGACTGGAGAGGAGAAAGTGAATGGGGAGTCTAATTGCTGTCTTTAGCTACCCCGGGAGGGTTTACAAAAGAGAGAGAGACTCTTCTTACAATTGCACAGTTAACAGAAAAGAGGCAATGGTCACAAATTGAAGTAAGGACAAAGCCAAATTAAAATAAGGAAAAAAAAGACCTTTCACCTAAGGAGCAATTAAGCCCTGGAGCAAGTTGCGCGGAGACACTGGTCAATTTCTATCCAAAAAGATTTTCAAAACTTGACTGGACCAGATCCTGAGAACCTAGTCTAGTTTTGAAGTTGGCTGTGCTCTGAGCAGCCAGTTGAACTAGATGACCTCCAGGGCCCTTCCAACCCTAAATTTAACCTATGGTTCTATGAACTGAAAGGAAAAAGGCTGCAAATCTTTCCTCTACTGGAAGCGGTGCTAAGGCAAGAGCTCCATCTACACAAACTTTCTTCTTTGATGTTTGTCAGCACCAATCTGGAAATTCCTGTAAGAGTGAAGGTGAAATTGAATTAAGGAATTAAGGAAGGTGGAAATGAATCCTACCCTTTAGGAGTCCATCTGCGCACTGAGCTTTAACATTCATGTCCAAAGCACCTTGCAATGAAAGGGTTTGCCAGAGGATGACTTCACAGTGGCAGAGCTGCAGAACCAGAACAGTTCGTAAAAGTAAATAAACTGTGTGGAGACATCACTTAGAGAAGAAGAAATAACACTGGAACAAACTATGGACAAAGTCCCCCTACTCTTCACACAAGACTGAAAACAGATCCATTCAAGTGCACCTAGGGAATCCAGGTTTAGGTTACCTGTTGTCTAAGCCATCTAATATATATTGGACCTCTTTGTAAAACTGTGCTTCCTTAAGAGTGCTGTGAGCACACTGCAAGTGGGGGAAGCACCTTAGTTATACAGATACAGCCTTATTTGCAGGGTGAGTGAAGCAAGGTGGACAGGTATGTGGTACACTGTTCACCTGTCATCTTCCAGCTATCCAAGAGCTTTAATCCTTCTCCAGAATCTCAGTCCTCTGAGGGCTAAAAGTTTTTTCATTTCCAACTCAATTGAAATCCATGTGTTCAGTGCTGGAATTATCCCTTTGCTTGAAAAAAAAAATCTCTTGTCACGATGCTTATCTCATGCATATAGACAAAATGTCTCCTTTCTCAGATTTTCTTCTGCTAAGCTTCACAAAGTAAGCTCTTTGAGTCTTCCCTCAAAAGGGCTCTCTATTCCCTCATCATCTCCTTGCCTTTCTTTACCTGCTTTACTGTGAGTTCATCTTTTTAGTCTATAGGAGACAAAACTTTAGGAAGTGTTTTTTGGATGAGTCTTGCCAATGCTTTGTTCAATAGCATTAATACTTTCCTGTCTTGCCTTGGAATATATCCCCTTGCTACAAGCCAAGGGTGTCGCCAACACTTTCACATCTCTGCCACCATGGCCATGCACTCTCTGCCCACAAAGCTGACCAGCATGAGCTCCAGACTGCCCATCCATGCACCAGTTCAGTAGACCTCTGCTTCCAAAGATGTGGAAATCCAGTGTCCGTTTCTGTTCTGCTCAAGGAGGAAAGGAGCTTTAGAGCAGTTGAGGTAGAAAGAGAGGTGAGTAGAAGTCCAGGCTGGCTTCAGCAAGCTTCTGGATCTCCTCCCTTTCTATAGTAATCTCACTGCTGAGGAACACAATAAGAAGCATTAGGAATGTTGGAAGTGTGTTTTCCATCATCTCACCTGTCTGTTTTGTTCTCCTCATGAAGGAATTACATGTGAAGCTGCGGCCATCACTTCAAATATCTAGCACAGGGCAAAGGCAAAAAATAGTGAGTTCTTTTGGATACTATTCCCGACAGCAAGCAAATCCATTCAGGTGCTGACTCGCCAATGCTGAATGGGAGACTGACATGGACTCGTCCCACAGTCACTTTCTAAATATACCGTGTTGACAAGATTTCATTTTCAGAGTCTTATCTATGAGTAATTCATTTTTTGAGTCTTGGAAAATGCATATTATTAATAGAGTGGGAGTGAATCATAGGGCAGCAGATTAGATGCCAAGCCTGGTCTATCAGCAGACAGATTTCTCCTCTGAGGAGCCATCAGCACATAGTTAGGTAGGCAGGAGTATCACCAAACAAGAGTAATGCTGACAGCTAGCTAGGGACAATCAAAGAATTGAGCTGCAGAGACAGTAAGGGTAGAACTGAGTATAACAAGCCAAAGTATGGTCTGCTTGTTCTTCATTATGTTGCCATCTGCAGTCCGGTTCATATCCATGTCAGGCATTTGCATTGGGCTTAGCAGCAGTCAAGGTCAGGCCGCTCTTTTTTGGATGAGGGGTTGTCCATCACCAACACATAAGGCAGACTTGGCATCTGTCTTCCAGAGATTTCAGAAGCTGGTGGCCTCAGCGTAATCTTGAAGACCCCGGGTGCTGAGGGTAGTTGAATCTACTGTTGAGTATGAGTTTAGAAAAATGCTAAGCTAGCATGATAGATATGTCTGGAGAGTTTCTTTTAGCAGGGGTCAAAATTGTAGCCAATTGTATCCGTAAAACTCTCTGTCCTTCAGATAGTGAGGAGTTTCAAAACAGTTCTATGATATCTGCTCTCTTAATGTATTTTTAATAAGTGAAGTCTTGGCAGATGGAAGACTGCCTGACAAACTAGTAGGTCTGTGACAGCAGCATGACCAAAGATATTGAATGAACTGGTATATCCAAATACATTTATGGAGTTATGAATAACATACTCTATATTACTTGGCAGGCTGAGAAAAAGAGCAGAAAACCATTTTGGATTGTCAGCTTTTGAGGAAGAGAAACCAATGAGCAGGATACATTAGAGATCTTCACATGTGAGATAAGAGATAATCTCAGTCTCAGGAAAAAAGAAGCAGAGCCAAATGGAAACCCAAGCAAGAGTTTAGGACCCAGTAGGGAATAATTCTATTAAGAACTATGCTGAGGAAAATTTATATCCAGAAAACATTGGAAGACTCAGAGCAAGGCAAGGGGGAATCATAACATTTCAGATGCAAAATGGGAGCCTGAATCACGTGTAGTTTTGACTTAAAGGAGCAGCAACTGAACCAAGGAGGAATTCAGATTTCCTATTACCCATTCTGGTAAGATCCTCTGAGTTTTTTTTTTTTTTTTTTTTAGGACTTCAAAGCATCACTTCAGTTTATCCCAAGGCTCCAAAACCAAAATAATAGATGAAAAGCTCTTTATATTCTTAGGAAACATGATTATGGAGTGAGACAGAGCCAGACCAGTATGACATATAGTAGGTTTGTTTTTTTTTTTTTTACTTTTTTTTGTTTTGTTTTAATTTAGATGAGGCAATCCTGAGAGTGAGATGGGAGTGGCAGGTGAATGGGAATTATCAAAAGTTTTCATATGCATACTAAAAAAGCCTGGGTACATGCTAGTCATCAGGAAGCTTAAGTTTCAGGTCACAAAAATAAGAGCTTGAGCTTGATCCATCTGGGAATTTGAGATTTGGGGTCAGAGGTGCAGCACTCTAGTGCGTTGCAGAGCGTTTCTAGCTCAGCAAAGCGTCTGGAGCCCGGAGGGAATATCAGCGCCAGCAGCAGAGACAGTGTGAGTCATCTGGGACTCCAGACAGGGCAGCCGCCAAGTGAGCGGGTGCCCTTGGGGAGGGTTGCACTTTGCAGGTCTCCCACAGCTGCAGTCAGCGGTGCTTGGTACAAACAAGAGCTCTTGCCTCAGCCCGAATGTTAGTGTTTCCCAGACACGCCATGGGATCTGCACGGAGAAGCAGTCCACCTTGTCAGCTATTAGGGCCTCATCCTGCAAACATTTATATGTAAGACGCTATTTTCTGAGGCTGCTGGGATTAATAAAAATACTCCCCTGTCCATAGGAAATGATGTGTCCCAGCATGCCATACTCACTCCCGGTAGACTCCACTGGCTTCATGGCTGTTTAAACCAGGGATAAACATGCCCCCTCTCCGCTCTGTTCCAAGATGTCTGTGATCTTCCAGAACAACTGTATCCATTAAGGATGGCATAAGAAGCTTTGCCTTTGAGTATCTTCTCCTTGTTTTCTATTTTAATACTTGATTATCTTTGCCTGGCCATCAGCATGATAGCAATATACCAGTTTATTCTGCAAACATCTTCTCATCTTCCCAAAGAGTGCTCATTATTTACGACTAGCAAGAAAACCTTCGCCTCCAATGGCAGAAATAGAGTCTCTTTGTTTAATCACCATGTATAGTTAGCTGCATGGTGACTGGGATAAAATAATTCACTTTATATTCCCAGAAGAGTCTCCCTAAGTGCCTTGGGAGGCGAGGGGGAGGCTGGCAGATGAGTGTAATCTCAAGAAGCACTGTAGTGGAATCCAGCACGAGGAGCCAGATGGCAAGTTTGTACTGAATAGCACATTTTTTTTAATAGCTGTGAAAGTTCTCTGTCTGCACATGGCTTTGCTGAATGACAGCAGAGAGCACTCTTAATTTATCTGGTGTTAAACTTAGGTTATTCCTTCAGAAGGTTTCCCCTTGTTTTTCACATAAGCTCAGGGCCCGATTTCAATACCAAAGCCAATGTTTAAATATCTGTGAAAGTTCAGAAAGGCAAAGAGGGCAAAGGTGTGGGAGGAGAAATACTTAAAAAAGGAAAAGAGAAAAATGAATTTGGGAGAGCGCTAACAGCAAGCAGCACCCTGCCTTGCTCTGAACAACCACCAGAGCTCTAGGCGAGACCCAATATTTTGTAGCTCTCATGCAACTTCCATTGAGCGTGCTGTGGTTTCCACAGACCTCTCCAAGGCTGGCAATGAGAACCTGAGGCAGCTAATCAATTCTTAAATTACTTCAAAGCTTATTTGCAGTCATAAATGCTCTGTAAAAAATGTTGCCATACAGTATATATATATATATAGGCTTTATGTTAGCTTAATTCTGAGAACTGTTGTGGTATTAGCATCCATTTTAGAACTGAAATGTATTTTTCATCTACAGAATGATGACTGGAGAGCCACAGATTTTGAATTTTCTGACTTCAAGCACATAATATATATTCCTCAAAAACAAATAATCAAAACAGAAAAAAAACCCCAAAAGCACAAACATGGTCTGGGAGAGTCCAATTCATGCACAAATGTCCCTTTGAACATATAGAATCATCTGAGACAATAAATGGGAGATGGCACAACCCCTATCCCTGTCATCAGGTACCTATCCAGTCAGGATTTACCGGGCAGAGGCGATGGCAGAATTTGCAGAAAGCAATGGACAAAACACAACCTAAGTAGCAGGGGGTTTCCTAAAGGAGTAAAAAACGTCTAGACCAAGACCTTCTCAGAACTGACAGCTACACTAAATCTTTCCAAGTCTGGAGGTGGCAATTCCCATTAAAAGTTTGGCCCTCTGTGATAGTTAGTCCGAATGTTCTGAATGCTTCCTGTGCAAATCTGCGTTCCTCTGCTTGAAGCGGGACAGCCCATGCAGTTACGGTGGTTTTGGGCACCACAAACCTGTGTCATCTCTTTCAGTGTGTCAGATCACCAGGATCTGTCTTGCACACGAAGCTGAACTTACCATGTATAAATCCAGTTATTATCCTACATTGCTTATTTCCATCAGCACAAAGCAGAAGTTGGTGGAGGACCTACCATATCTACCTATGTACCATACCCTACCAGGAATGTATAGCATATTGAGGGAAGAACGTAGGGATGATGGGGCCAAACTCTTCTCGGAGGTGGCCAGTGATAGGACAAGGGGTGATGGGAACAAATTGAATCACAGTCAGTTCCATCTCCGTGTGAGGAAGAACTTCTCTCCTGTGAGGGTGATGGAGCCCTGGAACAGGCTGCCCAGAGAGGTTGTGGAGTCTCCTTCTCTGGAGATCTTACAAACCTGCCTGGATGCCACCCTGTGCCACATGCTCTAGGGATCCCTGCTGGAGCAGGTGGATGGGACTAGGTGATCTCTAGAGGTCCCTTTGAACCTCAACCATTCGGTGATTCTGTGATATTCATCCTGATGGTTCAAATGAATACATAAGGCAAATTAAAACATTAGCCTGCTTTTCATGGCTGACATGCTTAGAGATCTGTTAACAGAGGTTCGACTCTTAACCACATTGGTTCCTCGTGCCAAGCACTTTTGTTAGCATGGACAACCATGTCCAAGAGAATTCTGAAACTGGCAAATGAGGGTTTTTGAGAAACAGCAGCTAAAACCAAATCCATTGTTGCTTGTTGTCCAACTATGTGGCTTTTCATTGAAAAGCCACTTTCTTACATAAAACACAAACCTAATTCTTCTATACTTTCCATACAGGTAATGTTCTCCAATTTCATAAGCATAAGAGTCATTTAAAAAAGCTGGAAGCAAAACTTTGCTTCATTGGTGTCATTTGCACCATACTTAGCACAATAGCACCAAATCAAATCCACGACAAGCCCTTAAAAAGTAAGAGCTGGCTCTGAAAGAGCATCAGCAGTCATTGCTGCTATAATGGTACTAGAAAGTCTGTCTCATCTGAGATAGGACTGCCTGAATCTCTTTAAACAGTGGAATTCATCCTTTGAGAAAAGTTGTCTTCAGAACAAGACTTGTTGTGTCTTATCAGAGTTGCAGACATTGCTTTGGCTGTCTGCATGGGGGTCAGTCCTACAAAGTCATCACTAGAACAGACTGAAGAGACTCTTGCATTAATTTTTTCAGAATAATGCCTGGGAAGAATGAGAAGCAAAGTATGTGTTTCTTCTAAAATCTCAGGGTATTTTATAATGACACATCCTATTTCTACTTTTTTGCCTTTTAAAAGAGCTTCTGTATCTGGTATGCTTTTTTTCTTTCAGTCATTTTCACATTTCCCATGAGAACGGGGAGAAAAGTGTTAAAGAAAGGGAGGTTTTTACTTTCCGTGATGTTTTCAGCAATCACTTTCCTTATCTGAGTCAACATTTTCTTTTCTAGGATGATTTTTAATTCTTCTAAGATGGGAGTTATTTTCCTTAAATCAACTAACTAAAAAAAAAATTGGATAATTGGATCAACTCAGTCGCACTACAGGCAGTACGAGCCAGAACACTGATGATGTAAAATCATCTTTTTCCTTTTCTGACTGTTTGAACATTGTGCATATTCGAGTCATACTTCATTGACAATCAATAAGCAAGTTTTTTTAGCTGTCAGCACTACAGAGCCAATGGAGCTCTGAGAGAGGGAGTTGATAGTTGTACTGACTTAACCACTCTTTAGACAACACTCAATTCATCTGCGAGTACAGAGCCTTTCTGACCGTTACACTGAGAGATTAAATAAGGGACCCCACTAACCTGCTCTCAGAGATTTTATCACGTTTTCAGGTTCCTTGACAGCCCTTCCTACCTGATGTACAAATAATCACAAGCTGGGCTCAACACCTTTTCTTGTCTGAAATATAATCGTCCTGAGAGATGCCCAGCCTTGACCTGACAACATCAAGCTTTGGAGGATTCATCATCTCCCAGAGTAAAGTGTTCCAGTGACAAATACCCATACCCTGGATAATTTGTTTCACTAATCCAAAATGATTTTAAAATGCTTTTGTGGGGTTTTTTTTCCTGATCACCCAGCCTAGCACAAAACCAAGCCAATCATAGGAAATAGCCCAGCTCAATCCAAAGATACATTCTGAGGATCTTGATTTGAGAAGATCTCGAACTGGCTTCTCTTTTTACATACAAACTTTTGCATTTGAGGCAGATCTTATAAATTGGCAGCTGGTTAGCTAGCTGATTACACCTACAACTCAGGTCTAATTGGTTCTATTTTTGCTCAGAGACACCAAAATTGCACCAAGACAAGTATCTGAGGAAATGTTTAAATAATCTCAAAGTGTACGGTCAGAACTGTCCTACTTGCAGACAGAGATAATCTAGCTGTCACGGACTAATGAACTGTAACCTGGAATTCTGGTTGATCCTGTCACCCTTGGCCAAAATAATCCAAGGAGGGACGTGACGCATGTTGAAATCTTGTTTTGAGAACTGGACATTCGGATATCTTCCAGGACTGCTCTCAAGGTTGTATTGTACTCGCAATAAGTTTGTTTGGGAGAATTTAGAAAAACTTAACGATGGAGAACTATGGCCTGGGCTCTGCTGTGAACCAAACAACCGTAGTAAATGAAGAGGCAGTTAATACCACGTGCCAAGACTCTGATTTAACTTGGATCTCACTGCTTTGCTGTGAGATATCCTATTGTTTTAGAGCTGAGCCTCTTCAGTAGGGCTACCTGTTTGCTTAAAGTTAAGCATGTTCTTATGTTTCATTTCCTTTTCCACCGAATCAAGCATGGCAGATTTTAGTGTTTGTTTGATTGTTCGGTTGTTGTTTTTTAAGTAAGAGTTTTCCATTTATTTTATTATTTCTTTCCCTAGGAAAAAAAAAAAAAAAGAGAACTATCTAGGAAATAATATTTTAATATGCATGAAATTGCAGGTTTTGACAACACAGAAAGAAGCTGATTCAGGAGGGAGAAAAATTGGCTGCAAGACATCATGCGCTAGTGCATTTTTAACAGCTCCTGAACTGATCAGTTGTTCTTTATCTGAAAGATTAATTCTCAGGTTTCTCTAGATGAAAATCCTAGGAACTATTTGTTCAAGTCAAACAAACAATCATTAAAAGCACCGGATGTCACTGAAAATGAGTGGAAACTGAATTTAAGTCTACAATCATACCTTTGGTTTTGGCATATCACCCCACACAGCAGTGACATGCTGTGTTTCAATCAGATGTCACATTTTGCCAGAGTGTGTTAGGTGCTGAGGAGTGTGTGACTTAAGAGTTACTCTGTGTAGCAGCAAGATGAGCCTTCAGTCTGGTAGGAAGCTGCACCAGAGCCAGTTCTGGGGCTATTTCCTGCCTCTGGCAGCTTTATGTTTCATCTGCTGCCCAGATTACATGCCAAGCCAGGGAAGTTCAATAGGAACAGGTATCACCTCTGAGTGCGAGTGGCATACGGCATCTACTCGCTTTCCATGGCGGATAAAACAGCATTAGGCGTGGGCCAAACAATTTTACGGGACAGAAGGCGGCGCCTTGATGCGTTAGGGGAAGGCAGGGTCACTGCTGAGCGGCGCTCCATGCGCTGGCAGCTCAAGTCACTTGCAACCAGCAGCCCAGATAACACCTCAGACTGAAAACTTGATAGGAGCCGCTCTAGTGATGAACCTACTGGCTGTGGCAGTGAAGCTAAACCAGAGGGCACCCCTCTCCAAGCAGGGCTATCTCACAGTCTCGGTGGCACTGAGTGCCACGCTTAGGGCGGGCTGCCGTGGCCGCACACACGGTGCATGTGGCAAGGTGCCATCGGCATTCTGTGGGCGGTGAACGAGCCCAGCTGCCCTGTGCGTCCTCACTAAGACCAGTGGGTCCAAGGGAGCTGCCTTTCTAGATGCTCAAGAGCACAGGCTGCTGCCTGCCCTGAAAAATACGGGAAAACATAGTTTGTGATCATACAATAGAGAAATATGAGCTTCTAGTAGCTGTTGCACTGCTTAGTGGGTCTTAGCTGCCACTTCAAAGTAGAAGACCAAGGTGTGGGCCCAAGGAATTGACCTAAGGCCTGATGCTTACCAAAACCCAAAAAGTGGCTGCCATGCCAGCTGATGCTGATGAAAATGAACGTGACACGTCTGCTATCTCCGATGCACACGGGAGTTGAGCCAAGACCAACAATGACAGCAACTCCTTAACTTTCCATTCCGAGCTTGATGAGCTTGGCATGAGGACAGAGGGTCACTCAGAGGCAAGATGAGGCATAAGCGATAGGAAGAAAACCATATTTAGCATTTGGAAAGGAACCAAGGGAGAAAATGAAACTAAAGGCAATGCTTGAGCATTGAAGGGATAAGTTCCCTGCACGCTCCTGAGCATGTAATACATGGTTGCCATTTAAATAGATCTGCCTGCAAAAGAGTTTTCACACTTAAAACGGAGCACCCAAACTGATAGTGCATCTGCAGCTAAACATAAAGAAAAACAAGGTCTATCACACAGGATTACAAAGCAGGTCCATCACACAGTGAAAATATCTCAGATGCTGCTCTGTAATGGTTGTGGGTAGATATAGAAAGGAGCAATTTCTCTCCTCCTTTTTCTTTTTTTTAACTTACGTATGAAATATGCCACACCATAATCCTAATGTTTGCATTTGATACCTACTGAATAAACACAATGTCATGACACTATTTCATCAATGTAAAGGACCATTATCCAAGGGCACTGACTGCAGCTGATGCTGGTATATGCCCCAGTAATGTTTCGCTGTGTGATCACTGCCTCTTTCCACCTTAAATTTTATGAATATTTCAGATTGTTTTGTTCCCCTTCTTGTGAGGAAGACGTTGTTTCTCGGATTCTCAAAAATCCACCTTTTTGCCTGCTTCTGGAAGGCCGCACGGAGCCTTCTGCCCTGGGCCCACAGTGGCCCCTGCCCCAGGATAACACCCGCAGACCGGTGGGGCTGCAGCCCCTGCCCCAGGATGGCACCTGCAGGCCGGCGAGGCCGCGCTGCCGGGGGCCCGGGCTCCCTCTGCCGGCACCGTGGCCGCGGGTGTCCCGCAGAGCTGCCTCTGGGGAGGTGCACACCGAGAGGGGACACAGGCGGGGGCACATCCGAGCAGCAGATTTGTAGGGGTTTTTTTCAGAGCATACAGCAAACCAGAGCTCTTAGGTCCACAAATGAGTGCTTGCTCGGATCTCACCACTCTGATAAACAGGGTGAGAAGGCAACAGCACAAACGCTCCCAGTACTGGGGGAGTATCAGGGAAATAGCCGCAGCTTTTAGAACAGTTTGTCCAAGTCCTGTTGCTCACAACACCCTGGTCCTACAAGAAGCTGTGGCCACCCTGGACTGCTGGCTCTTGCTCATCTGCACCTTCTGCACGAGTCCGGACTGGTGGATACAGTCGCACACAAGGGGCAATACAAGTATAAGCCATCTTCCTCCTTTCACGGCTGGGTCTGCACGGGGAAGCGGCAGTTCCAGCGGTCAGGGTAGTGTTGTGCGGGGGCAAGTTCTCAGCGCAGAATTAGTGGCAGTGCCACGCGTGGACGGCACGGGGCGAGGAAGGTCGCGGTGGCGGCGAGCTGGCGACGAGGCAGGGACTCGGCAGTCCCTCCCGGCCCAGCCAGTGACACCGTTCACATGGGTAAAGCCCGGCTTGGTCCGAACCCAGCACTCCCCATAACGAGCAGAGCCGTTCAAATTGAGCGGGTATAATAAATAGTTGCAGTGCCAGGAGGAAACATCCCGAAACTAAACTGTTTGTATATTTGTAACCAGGAAACACTAAAATAAATTGCAAATGCAGCCAAGCTGGTGATTTTGCAGTTACCAAAGGTCTTCAAAGAATACAAAGAGAAAATGGCATTTACAGCCTCTCTGCAGATATGACTGCTATGAAGAAATGCATCACTGCAAGGCAAAGGAGAAGTTGTTGTTTATCATGTGTTCACAGAAAAAAAAAAAGCATATTTCATATTAGCATGTATTGATATGATTAAAAAAAACAAAGTTGCATTTTAATTTCTGGTTGTTCCGTAATGTTTCATGTGTCCCATAAGCCAGTACTAACTGGTAGCTAGCCTTGGGAAAAGTTTTTTTCAGTTCTTTACAATTTGTTTTGTGGCCAGCACAATGAGCCTGCCCACAGGACTTTCCACTGCCCAAAGAGTTCACACGGGCGACCCTTTCAGGGGGATCAGCTAACAGTTCCTAATTTAGGGACAGAATCCATAGGCACTGCATGATGAGCACCGTTCAAGTCATAATTTATAGCAGACATGTTTGTATTATACTGGAATTCATACCAGCACACAAAATGAGCAAAAAAAGAAAGCACTCATTTTTGTGAACTTTATTTGCTTCCAAATCTCCGGAGCCGAAAATCCAAGTAATCAGGGACTGTTCACTTTAAAAATACTGCTTGAGGAGGAGGAGGAGGAGAACTAGATCCAAGCAAAGAATTCATTGCAAATAATTTATCTAGAGGGCCTGGCTTACTCTCTTTGCGAGCTGTCAGCAAACAAGTTATGGTATTTTTAAAAGTCTTTATTCAAAATTATTTTCTGAGCAATTTCAAGAAATTTTGGCATGTACAGATGTTCACAAACAGTTGCTTGTATGTGATTCATATCGTAGATCGAACAACAGATCTCATTAGTTCCAGCTAGATATTTACATTTCACTTCATTGAGCCCAAGTTAGAAAAAAAGAAACCTACTTATTAACTTATTATTGTCTTATTTTTATCTGAGTGCCAGCATACATGAATTAGAAATCGTCTTTCCATCAATACTGTCCTAAAATTTACTGAATACATTTCTACTGTTTAACTATTTGCTAAACTATTAACACTGAAAAAATGAACAAGCCATATGAAAAGATGAACGTAGCTTTAAAAGACACCAAACTTTTATTGACTCAAGATAATTATTAGGCGCTCCAGGCGGCTCCAATGATAAAAAGGAGGGCAGAGTGTTTCTGTAAGACGTCATTCACTGGTGACAGGCACTGAAAACCTGGCGGGCCTGGAAGCTGTTGCTGTGAGGTCATTCCGCCCGCTGTATCGCTCAGCGGGCTGAACACCCTAGTTTGGGCAGGGGGATTTGTACCGCTGTGGATGGACTCTGCAGGACCTAGCAGGGAGGGAAAGCATCTGCTCATACAAACTCATTCTTTTTAGGCCAGGCAGCCTAGTAGTTTGAAAGTTGTGTACACAGTTAATTTATTAGTGATGCTGGAATTATTACGTTTATACTTTGAGAAAAATCTTAGACCACAGGAATTTTCACATCTGACCAGATGCGATCCTCCAAACCTGAAAATGGACATCCCTTCCTTTGAAGTTAGAGGATTATGCTTTGAGTTCTCTGTTTTATTTATTTGGACAAAGAAAATATCATGAATTCAACAAAGACCTTTGGGATTCATCACTTGGTTTTTTTTCTGCCTCATTGATGACATTTTGCTGAGAGGAGCGAATGGTTCCAGTTTCTCAGCTGTATCTGAGAGATGTGGATTCCTAATTCCTTCACCTATTTGGTCATGGTTTGGGCTCCAAGCCTATCAGTCCCTCAGCAGCAATCATGTGGCATAAAAATGTATTCAAAGAATGACAACTAGATTCTCAGACACTGGAAAAATGATAACTCCATTTGACCTCTGACTTTTGACACCTATTAAGCAAAACACTGTCCTTACTTACCCAGCTCTCTTTTGAAAATGAAGGCTTTGAGGGCCTTGAAAGAAGTCCAGACACATAGGTACAGTAGAAAGCAAAACTCCTTTGTCACAGGAGCCTGCTGTCACACTGCCATGGAGTTTGCAGAATCATGTATGTATGGAGACTTGTTGAAAAAACTACTCTGGACTTCTTTTTTCTACTTTTTTTTCTTCCATACATTTTTCAGACTTTGGTTGCCTGAGGAAAGACAGTATCAAAGGTGAACAAAGCTCCCTGATTGAGCCCCGGGTGATTAATCATAATAACAGCGAGTGGGAGGAATGAGCCAAGTGCTCTGACACAAACCTACCAGGCTGCTAAGCCCGAGAACTGGGAGAAGGGCTGGGGAGTGACGGGCATCCTGCCCACACCCTCGTCCTGGAGATTTACAGAGAGGAAGTTTGAAAAGAGACAGAAAAAAAAAAAAGAAAAAAGAAAGGAAAATGCTGAAGGGAAGAGAAGGGGAGAGGTTACCCAGCGCAGCCTGACTAATGGTCGTGCTGTGCCATGCACCATGCGCCTCAGGAGAGTCAGCCCCTTGGGGCTCCCGGAGGAGGATCAGCCTCACAACGGCACGGAGAAGGGCTGCAGCACAGCAGTCCCGTGGCAGGGCTTCCTGGTCACGCAACGGGGGACCTCTGGAATGGCAAAGTCTGGACATTTGGCCTCTGAAGATGCTCAATTAGAAGGGCTGCGGGTGCTGGTGTGGCCTGGCGCACAGACATCCGTGTGCCAAGGGGTAAAAGCAGACATTCCTGCCAGCGAGAAGGATGTGTGGGGCCTGGGCGGGCCGAAAGCTACTGCCCTTGGGGTGTGTAGGGATGATCAGAACTGTCACGACAGTTTTGCCCAGACAGACTCTGGAGATGAGATTTCTGTGCGAAGTCTCCAGGCGAGTGGCGGCGGCCGGGATCCCGTCATGAGGGAGCCGCTCGCCCTCCGCCTTGGACTCGCGTTAGAGAGGGAGACCTATTTCGTGTTGTTCTTTTTTCTTCTTTTTCTTTTTTTTTTTCTTTTTTTTTTTGATGTGCTTTACCCAGAGAAGATCAAAGGCAGGACGAATAAACATCTCAATCTTCCTTCTCTCCTAGCACATCCTGCCTAATTATGCGCAGGATTTTCTTTTTTATTTATTTATTTTTTTAATTGTGGAAGGGAGCGATTTGTTAAGAACTGGAAACCTACGGCGTGTCGGCTCCTAGGAGCTAATGATGTTTATACAGACATACCACACCGATGGAATAGTCCCAACATTCCCTCCACTACGAAAGAAGAAGGAAAAAAAGGAAAAAAAAAAAAAAGAAAGGAAGAAAAAAAAGAGGAAAAGAGAAAGGGAGAGACAGGGGAAGGAGAGGAGGAGTGACCCGGCCTCCCTTCCCCCTCGCTCGCCTGCACAGCAACCTGTACTTGACCCTCGCGCGCCTGGCTCTGCTCAGCCGCCCGCCCGCCCCGCCGGAGCCAGAGCGCTGATACCGGGCGGCTCGCGCGCCGCCCCGCATCCAAAGCACACACTTCGCCCCGGCCCTGGCTCCGCTCCGGCCCCGGCCCCGCTCGGGACGGCGCTGGCGGGAGGGAAGGAGCACGCGCCTTCTCGCGCCGCCCTGGTCGGCCCAGGGAAGCCCCTCTTGGGGCAGGATGCACGGTGGGGCGAGCTGGGCCCGGCGCTGTTTGCTGGGCGCCGCGGGTGTCGAGAGGAGCGGGTCCACTTGAGGGTGGAAATAGCTGAAATGCTTGGAGGGGAGGGAGAGGGAGCAGGCGGCGCGGATGCGCTTTTCCAGCGTGGAGGGAGAGGGAAGGAGGGAGGGGGCAGACTAGCTGCACGACGCCCAAATCCCCATGGAGGCACCTGCGATGGCGGGGAGCACCCAGGGCTTTCCCAAGGCGCCCAGGGGCCATGAGGGACCCGTCTGCTGGCGGCTCACGGAGCGCACGGCGCGCGGGGCCGTCAGGTCGGTCCTGCCCTGCTGCATTTCCTCAGCGCCTCGCTTGCCCTGCGAAGGACCCGATGCTCCTTCTGCCTGGAAAGGCTCCATGCTGGTGCCAGCGGGCACTCCTGAGGAGCACACGCCATTCCTGGAGGAACATACCTCTCTGTTCAGTAAAGGCAAAGGGAACAGGAGGCGAAAGCTCTGAGACCCTTAAAAAATAGCCTTTCAGAAGCCCAAATCTCACATTCTTAAGCTCCTTTGACCTTGCTAATTCCCAGTATTCGCTGTGCTACCAATTTTTCTTTCACAGTTCAAGTGTATTAAAAGTTGAATGATTGCAAAAAAAAACCCAAAACAGTTGCTGACTGCACACTTTACCTGCGCTGACTGCCTGTTTCCCTCTGCCTTTGTGCTTGGGAAGGGCTTTTAAAGGTGATTTCCATGAGTCACAAGCTCCACTGCTAAATATTTCATTTCAAACGTCCACAATATACACCATTTCCATGAGTTTTGCCACAGTTGTAATAGAGAGGTCTACAGCAAAAATCTTTTTTATTTTTTTTGATCCTGGCTGTTTCCTGAAGCATGGGCTTGCCTTCAGCGACTGATCTGTGGGTTACATTGCTCCAGACTGACTTATTTCCTCTGTAGCTGAATCAGAAATGGCTGGGTCAGGGCACCAATGGAAATTTCATAACGTGCACTAAACAGAGAGGCTACTTGGAAGTCAAAGTGAAAATTAGTTTCTTTTTCTTTTTTTTTTTTTAATGATGCTGTTGGTAAATTTACCTGTGCAACAGTTCTGCTGCAGGATTGCTCAACTGTTACACAGACGCTGAAGCACTACAGTAGTCAGGAGAAGTTAGGAACATTTCTTTTCCTGCTGCAAGATGGTGCCTTTTGATCCTAAAATCTATGAGGCAGCAGCAGTTTGGAAGTTTCCATCACGGGTTCACATTTTGAGTGGCACTGCTGGTAGAGAAGTTGATGCCAGAGCAGTTGAGGATCGGAGGGGACATGTTTGTACGCAGACCTGTGGTGATTTCACCCAGAAGGTCCCTTTGATCTGAGCCGGTTCTTGGGATGCACTGGAAGAGCACTGGCTGTGTGGGTGGGAGATAGCTGCTTTTCCACACTGAAGGCTGAGATGGTTTCCAGTCTCCTGAGCTTTGGTGTTGGGCATTATTAATTTTTTTTCCTCTCCCTCAGCTTTCATAGAAAATGCAGATTTTCAAACAACTCTCTGCTTGAGTTGCTATTGTCTTAGAGCATCTCTAGAGACAGCACAAGTGAAATGTGATGGAACAAACAGCTACAAAGATTTGCTGTGATGTATCCAGTCAGCCCCCATGGGTGGCCACACACAAGTGGCTGTGAAAACCAGCATTGAGGGTGCATAGGTGTTGCCCAATTCACCTGGTGGTTAGGGTACAATTGAAGGATTTAATTTTCTTCCAAAGCAAGAAAGCTGAATTCAATTCATTCTTCAGAATTCAAAGCATGTGGTACGTCTTTAAAACACTGTTGTTGGAGGCCTGTCCTACTTACAGGCACTATCATAGCCTCAGTTCTGAAATACAGTGGAGTCAAGGGGACTGGGTTCCAGTTGCAAAGGGAAGGTAGCTCTTAGCTGTAGACAGTAGGTTGTCCATTGGTTTCCTTCATTTACCTGGGCCAGTGCGTTTCCTGCTTGCACTGCTGAGGAAAGTCCTGCAGAGGACTGCTGAGGCCGAAAAGCAAACTCATCTCGCACTGCAAAAGAATGGCACTATTATTTTTCTGCACAAGAAATGGGAACAAATTTGTACCAAATGCCCAATTCTTCAATTGTATGCAGAACTATGTTCTCACAGAACTAATTAGGTTACTGGTCTACAGATCTCTGCCTGTGATTTAGTGTCCCACAGCGGGGCTTTGCACCTCTATATTTCCCATTATCCATAAGCCTTACAGTTTTTCTCTGATTTCTGAGCAAATACTCTGCTAAGTGAAAAAATGTCAAGTAGTCCTAATTTGAAGGCAGCCCCTCCATAGAACCCATTCAACATCAGATAAATTGAAGTGAAGTAAATTTAACTCAGGTCACCAGGCTCCTGGTTCTCCCGGCCTGAGTCACACTGTGGGGCATATACTCGTGTGGGGCATCCCAGTGCTGTTCCTCCACTGGTGAGCACTGAGGTGAGCAGTCAGATGAACAGTCCTGCTTTTCTGCTGCATCTAGATGCTGGCTAAATCACTGACTTTTCCTCCAGGAAAACAACATCATCCTAAACAAGGCACAAGAAAATAGATGGACAAAAACCTCCTTATTTGAGAAAAATACTCAGGTATCTTGTTCTCCTGCTGCTTAAGACCTGCTGCTTGTTCTCGTTGTGAAACCTGATGCTGCAGGGGCTGTGGATTAGGCTAACGGCTGCGGCGCAGGTTGAGGAGGACATTGTCTCTGGCCTCCTGCTTCCTCAGCTTTTCTTCGTTTTTACCCTCGTCTTCTACTCTTTCCTCTGCAAGTTCAGAAGCTCAGTTGTAACTTATGTTGTTGACATTACATGTTTGCCAAGTTTGGGTATTTCAGCGTTCGTGCAGCTCCAGTTTCATTCAGTTTCCCCTCATGTGCTTTATCCCTTTTATCTTTGGCCTCATTAATGCGATTGCCCTGTGACAACATTTGCTGGAATACATACAGGAGGGCTGGGACAAGCAGAGCTTCCCCGTGGCTGCTGAACGCTGCTTTCTGCACTGCACCGTGCCCAGGCTGGGGGTGCGGGGTAGCCCTGTTGTCCCCTGCCCTCTCCCCACGCGGGCTCCTTGCTCAGCTCCGCTCCCCCATAGCAGGGAGGTGGGAACCTCCCCAGGGACTCAGCAGCTCTGTGAAGGACCCTGCAAAGCGGCACAGCAGCTCTGAGCTTGGTGGTTCGCTGCAGAGCAACCGGGTGGGTTTGTCCTCTATTTATTTCTCCCTTGATCCTGCTAGCAGGGAATCATCAATACGCAGACATTATCTAGCACTCCCAGATAAACTGCGTCTGTGCAGCCTCATTCAGACACAGGCTATAAATACACGCCGCCTGCGCACAGACTGCCCTCACACCCTCTGTGTGCCTTCTCCGGAGCCGACTTTCTGAGGGCTCCTGGAAATATCCCCCTTGCATTCCTGTGCTCCCACAGTTTTGGGCAGTGCCCAGACCATGCTGGGACGAGATCTGGGAAATCCAGTGCTATGTGACTGCTCCTGCAGCACAGACACTAATCTCACTTAGCTTCTCCATGTTATACCTATAGGGTTTCAGTGCCATGATTTAAGTAGGTCCCCAGTCAGCCAGGACATAAATTACAGCTAGCACTCTGGCTCGTGGACTCTGGGAGCCATTCAGGGCATTTCCCTTTCCATAGATTTGTTTCCTCCAGAGAAACTTTCTAAAGTAATGCCTTCCTCCTTCCCACTGCCCTCTACTTAATTTTAAAGACACTATTAACCTGGTGCTGCCCTTCTCTTAATCCTGACATATAAAAACTAAGCACGACATGAAGGAAGAGTTAAATAATTAATTTAAAGATATCTAATTTTCAAAATCTTTTCCAATCCAGCTTTCCAGTTTAGCATTCATTTCCCCCCCCTCAACTTTGTATATACCAGTTTTAGTCCTTTATCTCTTCCACTTCTAAATATTTTACTGGGTTTTTGTTTTATACAGCTGAGAGGAATGCTGTTCTGATAAAACAGCACTATAATCTTCTCAGGCTGCATTTCCTTCGTTCCCACTCTTCATCTGTAGCTTTTAAACAAAAAATCTTTACTAGATGAAAATAAAGACGGTGAATTTCAGTGGTACATTTAATAATTCATAAATCAAATGAAGTTCAAACAGGTTCAAAGTTTAAAAGTTTAAAAGTTTTGCTGAAGCTTTAAAGTTTAAACTGTCAGAGACTTTGACAAAAAACTTTTCCTGTCTGGAATATTTAAGATTGTTAAACTATATTACATGCATGGCTATTGCTACATCTCTTCAACCAAAAAGTTGTCTTCTAAAAGAATACTGATATGTTTTCTTTAAACAAATATTACATATGCAGTATAAAGAAGCATATTAATACAGTAAAGAAGACCACAGCCTGCATAACCTGCATATTATACCAAGTTTTTCAAACCGACCTACTTTGGCCAGCAAGAAATCATTTGATTTATTAATGCTGCTACATGCAAGAGGGGTAGAAAAGGTCTCCTTTTAATGGCTTGGCCATTATAAAGGAAGAATTCAGACGAATATACACAACTACAAAGCTTAGGCTGAAAAGCATTAAGTTTTATGTATTATGTCCTTCCAAAATTTGAAAAATATTGAGGCCCTGATTCTATTCCTGTTTATACTAATAAAAAATCAGAAGTAATACCACTGAAACCAATGGATTTACATATGATCTTGTTTATGCTGATATAATTTAGTTAATGTACTCAAAGATCTCTTTATTCATATTTCTATAATTTCCAAAGCATTTAAAATATTTTCTGAAATATATTAATTTCATTCATTTCATTTCTGAACACAATTAAAGCTCTAAATGAGATTCTGTGAACTACATGTCTTATAAATAGTGCTTTAGGCAGACTTTCATACCCAGAAGGAAGGACAAATTTCCCTTGGGGTTAAATAGAGCATAGCTGTGGGGGAACCTCACCATCACGCAGGGGTTGTGGCCCGGGGGCAGCTCATAAATAAGCACCACCGGCAAGCATAGGATGAAGTAAGCTGTTTGTTATGGTACAAGCAGAAGCATTAATAGCTTTAATTGACCTTAACTGATAGCCGGTTTAAGCGGAAATAAGCATAATTTCCTTTATTTCTCAAAGAAATCAGCACTGGGGAGAAAAAAGAGTGAAAAGGGGGCAATTTCCACTTCCAGATGTAGCATAAAGTGGCAGGAAGAAATGTATGTATCAGACTGCTTCCAAAGCAGAGTTATTTGTGACTCGCAAATGCAGCCTAGTCTCCAATAGTGAGAGTTCAGCAATAGTAGAGTCATGTTCTAGTGTCAGTCAGAAATCTGTCTCGTAAGTGCAGATTTCTCCCAGTAAGCAACAGGGAACGTCACGCATACACCGCAAGACTTTTCTCCAGTGTTTTGGACTGCCTCACTCTGTCTTTGGACTGTCTCTTCATGAAGCTGACAGTGAATAAAGGACAGTTTCCCAGCATCCTGCACAAGCAGGATTTTAGCTTTTCTCCCTCCAGGGCCCATTGGAATAGCGTGTGAATTGCAGTGTGAATAATCTGCAATATATGCTTGCAATGTGTCATTTTGCCTGCCAGGAAAGCATTTGCAGAAAATCAATACAAAAGAGAAACAAAAATGCCCAATTAAACTATTTAAAAACACATGTTTGTGGAAAAATCTTTGGTTCAGGATAATGCTTACTCAGTGTAATGAACAGACCACAGAAGCACTAGGTCACATCTAGGAAAGGTCTAGACACTTACAATTTAAATACCTATAGTGTGTAGCAGTAACCAGACCCAAAATGCAGTGTTAAGGATTAAGGTTGAGTCTCTTGTGAGGGAAGAGAAGTAGGTACTTTCAAAGCACAAACCAAAAGTATTGAAATGCTGAGTGGAAAGCTGCTTGTGAGCAGGAAGCAGTAGGACAAAGTGGATCCAAACCCTAATTCATCCCATTTCCCACCCAGCAAATTTAGATATGCAAATTAAGGTTGGAAGCACTCTTCTGCTATGCCCACAGGACATCTTAAAGATAGGTACCTACAGAGTTCTCTCCCAAAGAAGTCAGCAAGAGGCACTGCTCCACCTTTAAGGAAACTCCTGCTCTGTCCTGTTAGCTGGGGACAGCATGGAGCTGGGTGCAGGGATGGGAAGGAGAGATTTCTCCCCAGCAATTAGCTGTGCTGTTTGCTGGTCACACACGTACGCTGCATCTTGAGCTCATGCTGTTGAGACCAGCAGATCTAGCGCTCCTTTCCTATGTCTTAGTTCAGCCTGAGAAAGCCAAAGTTCTCAGATGAGGATTTGCCCGCTCTGCCCAGCCCTGCGTTCAGCCTGGTGGTCAAGAACAGGGTATTTACAGATCTCCAAGATCAGGCAGCTGAAACTGACATTTTCCCATGTCACAGTTTTAAGCTAAAGTGCCTGAGGTCCATCTCGTCTTGGTTTGCTTGGAACTCAGTCCTGAAGCATGATGATGTCAGTTGGCAGCGCTTTGCCCATACTATCCCATTTCCATGAGAGATCAGTGCTCATCAGCTTAGAACGGACTTACATCACTATCCTAAATGCCAATCGTTATTTTATACATTGCTGAATGCCTCTTCTACAGATGGCCGACTGGGAAGAGGCAGTAGTCATGTCAACCAATTTTGACAAAAGTACCAAGCAAGAGCATCTCTCAATTTCTGTCAATAAGAGAAGTCAACATAAATAAGTGGCGTGAAGCTTCTTTTTGTGGATGGGTATGGTCTGTGTTCAAGCTTCTCCTTGCTGGTTATGCTTAGAACCTCCATGAGCCCTGGAGCAAGGGAAAATCCAGCAGCACAAAACAAACAATGCTACAAGATCTCCTCTGCCTAATTTCCAGGCCACAATTCTTCAGGGATTGCCCCACATTCTTCTGCTGAACTGCTTCTTTGGTATCCTCCCTGCCCTGCTCATATAGGGAGAAAGAGGGCTTGTTTCTACACATGAAAAGTATGCAGGACACACCAAAAAGAGCATCTCCACCAACTCTCTAAGAGCTGGGGCAGAAAAGAGAACTCTCATATTCCTTTCACAGATTATAGCTGATTTCATTCCTGTATTTACAAAATCATAGCAATTTTATGTTATAGACTGCATCAGGAAAGGGGCCAGCTGACCTTGTGACAGAAAGCAAGAAAATGTCTTTAATCAGCAAGAGCTTCCGGCAACATCATTTGCAGTGAAAAGACCTCCTCTTCGTATGTTTACTGGGCCAGACTGGGCTCTCAAACAGGTAGAAACACAGATCCAGAAGGGCTGGGGTAACACTTAGGGATCAAAAACTGACTGTCCCCAGAGACTGTTGCATAAGTGACTCTCTGTCAACATGTTGGATGAGATGACATTAATGTGGTCAAGCTTGGAAGAACAAGTAAGAAAAATAGCTTATTGTGTGCTAGCCAGCACCCTGGTACCAGGCTACAGAAAAGAGAAAGCAAACACCTGTCTTTTGGGCCACAGAAAGACCTAGTCTTCATTGCAAAGTTGTCTTCAAGAAGCCCCAAAGCTCCTCAATCACCCTGCTTTTAATGCAAGCAGTATGCATGTTGTACAGCGTGAAGGAGGACACGAGCTAGCGATCCTGCCGGGCTGTTCTTCTCTGTTTATCCACGAGGCAACCTTCAAACCTGATTTTGAGCAGATTACTTGTCTACATCGTGCAACAATTTCTCAATAGTTTCCAATTCCTGCACCCTTTGGGCTGTCCCACTACACGAGAGCAGCAGGAGACTGAGGAGCCGAAGTGGCTCTTGAGTGGGCAGTTTGCAGGAATTCCCCTCAGTGCTACTTTACTCACAATTGCTCCCGCTGGAGTGAGTCTGAGAATGTTCCCTGTGGCAAGGCAGGAAAAGCTCAGCGTTGCTCTCGGTGCTGGAAAAATTTCACAACAAAGAACTTGTAACTGACTTCTGGCATTTAGAAGAGTTGAGGGATGGGATTTTTCAAAACTAACTAGGCTAATTTGGATGTCCCATGAATGGGTCCTGTCATTCTAGTGTGCGAGCAGACTTTGGCTAGCTCACATTAACTAACCAACTTACGTAATGTGGTGTTTTGAGCATTATTGTCTTGTTGTGCTGCATCGTGAGATAGAGCTGGGCCCTCTAATGAATCAAATGTTCTGAGGTCCTCGTCTGCTTTGTAAATGCTTTAGCCTATTTTTAATATATCACAGTATGGTGGTGCAAGCCTCTGGGTTTTGAAGAAAAAGAGATAAGTTTCCTAGGAAGAGTTTGGATTTTGCTGACCTTCTTTAAGGATATAAATTCTGCATTTCATAATAATTATCACTGCTATACTAGGTGACAAAACAAATCCTCAAAGCATTCAGAGAAATGTATCCAATCTGAACGAGAAAAAAAGGCTGCCATCTAACTGATGAGACAAAGAAGAACGCAGTAGAAGAGCATTTTCTGGATCTGGCCCTTAATCAGAATGATTCATGAGTGCCTTATTATACCAATTACCCCATTGTATTTTAGCAAGGAAATTATACTGTAGCGGGGTTGCGTTGCTTTTATACTCTATTGCTACTACAATTAAATCCCACACATACCCAAAGAACCCTAGGCAGCACATCAGGAAAATGATCAAGCTGCAGGAAAAGGAGACGCAGCTGTGCAGAAGGGAGTCATTCTTCCAGCACAGTCTTCCTCAGTTCTCTCCATTAAAAACTCCTTGGTTTTCAGACGTCTACTGGCAGACCCGTCCTCCCTGGCTTTTTCTAATCCTTCCCTGGGCTCTTGCAGTCCTCAACGCTCCATTTCGCGCCAAGGGGAGCAAGTCCCACCATTTCACTCAGCACACCTGCAGTAAAACAGAAGGATCTCCCTTTGTTTGCCTGACACTGGACTTTACTCTGGGCTGGTTTTACAGCGGGTTCATGCTGCGGCTGCCCAGCAAACTCTCTGCTGCCAGCGACGGGCAGCTATCCCTAAGGATGAAAGGCAGATATCCTGGTCCCTGTCTTGGTCCCAGTCCTGCTGCCTGGCCAGGCTCAACCTGCAGCCTTTCAGTCTAGTGATGTGATAGTTGTTCCCTATTCACTTTCTTCACTCCAGTTGTGATTTTACAGAGTGATTTCATTTCTCCTTCAGTTGCCTGTGTTGCCCATGGATGCAAGCAAGTTTCTGATGAAAATTCTCCTGAGGAGAAATTAACCTCACTATTTCCAGTTTCTAATGATCTTTGGTCCCAGAGTTGCAAATAGCGTCCTGAAATCAGTGGGATTCCCTCGAGGCTGCGCACAGCCTTCCTCAGCCTCTCCCTCAGCGTCGGCAGCCTCGGAGAAGCTGCTGATGCAGGAACAGGAGAGGCCTCGGAGGAGGCTCCGTCCTCGTCTGCCGTTGGTGGGATCCTGCATCGCTACTGCTCCGCGGAAGCCCTAGGGCCATGGGATGGCACATGGGTGCGCGTGAGGACTGTGGCCAGCAGGCTGGCCCTTTCCAGATGCAGGAGGTAGAAAGTGCCCAGCTGGGCCTCAGATCTCATGCTATAGCTTTCCTTGCCTCCCCTCTGCCTTTAAATTATAAAAAGGAAGTAAATCCAATTGCAAAATCACAGGATGACACCCCAGACCTCCTAATCTGTCTCTTTAATAACTTTGCACCCCTGGGCTCAAGGCAGCTATGACTGAGGGGGACATCATGAATCCCCGGTATCACCCCCCACCTCAAGCCTTTGTGTCCGGATAGTCCCAAACCTGGTGTTTTTGGGCGAGTTTCACTAGCTTCCTGGGCCAGGGCCTGCGCTTTTGGCAGAGGAAACGTTATTTGTCTCATAATACAGACATCAAATACAAACAAGGGAGCTACAGTTCCTGGCATGAAAGCTTTTCATAGCAATTTACTATCCAACCTCTTTATAATTAATGAGGGCTATAACCGCTATTTTTAGTACAGCTAAAATGAGCTGTAAGTTATTGGAGAAAGACATATTGTGTAATATGTGACTCATGTATCATTTTACCAAGAATTTGTATCAGATTGCTGAAAATTGCAGGGAAGCAATTTCCAGAGTATTCCAAATGCCTTTTGATACGTAAGGGATAACGCAAGCTGCAGCTCAGCTGGCCTAGGTTGGCTGCTCATGTCCGAGCACTCGGGGACCTACATCACCACGATGCACCCCCAGCAAACGTGTTGCGAGACAGACAACGGCCCCAGATGTGCCTCTGGCCTGGTGAGATTAAAGCAGTTGGATTTAATTTTGGCAAGGGGTGGAGAGCGGGGATGTAGAGAACACTGGTGATGGCAGACTGGCTGGTGGCAGTAGAAGACCTTGGGGCAGGAAGGCAACGTGGCAGGAAGGCGGTGTGGGGCGCATTTTTCCGCACATAATGATGTTTTCTTCCCTGGCAATGGTGTGCTCGCTGTCACAGCTATTTGCTAGGTAATCCGGTTCATAAAAGTCAGCAGCCTGTTGCAGCGATTAGCCATGTTTGCGTAAGAGAAGCCCAGTGCTGGAATTGCTGGGAGAGTGTTTTACTAGGGAGAATGACAATATTCCCTGGGGTCTGGGTGGAAGCTTGGGCGGCCGTATTGACTTTGGTACTATTAGCCCTTCTCATTTATAAGTCCAAGTTAATCTAAAGACGGCTGCTGTTAAAAGATACAGGTGAGAAGTAATTCTATATAAAGTTTATGTGCAACCGGACTGAAGGTGGGGAGACGAGGGAGTCAGTCCTTGAGACACAAGTGCCTCGAGCTGCTGCACAAAGATGTTGGTGCTGGCCAAAGCTCTGCATTTCCCGGGCCAGGGATCCGCAGGCTGCCAAGGGAGAACCCCTGCGCTGCCTTGGGGCCTCATCGTCTGGAGGGAACTTCCATCTGCAACTTTCAGGCACTTCCAGGTGGCACAAAGTGGGGCTGAGCATATTTTACACAGGTGTAGAGGGCAAAACATGCTGGAGAGCAGCAGGGAATTAGCTTTACCAGAAATAATATGGGAAATGTAAAAAATCTGTATATTCCTTAGTGGGGGGTGGTATTCTGTGATGGAGCATAACCCTCTGAACACAAAGTGGACAGTGGAATCTGCAATGGGAATTTTCAAAGCATGAAAGTAGCTTAGCAACACATTTATTTCCTGTTTTAAAAAAGGTGCTAGGAAGGCATGAATTCCTAGGAGATGAATCATACATGAAAGAGATTCTTTGTTTTGCTTTGAATTTGCAGACAGAATACAAGTGGGATAATTCAGCATTTGCTTTCCTCCATTCATAATGACCTTGCACATTGGTCACCCAACACACATGCATCCAGATACACTGTGAAGTCAGAAACTCTTTGCAAAGAAGCATTAAATGTCTTTACCTTCACATTTCCAGCAGGGGTACGGTAAGTAGCAGATACAGATACATATTCTGGAAAAAGAAGTCTTGCCCAAGAGATTATGTTGGTACCTGCAGACACTGAGCTTAGAAATTTCCTGCCTACTTCAATAAGTAATTACATGCTAAGGTACTCCTAGGAGTCAACATCTAAAGAAAATGCTTTTTATAGTGTTATTGCTATATGGGAAAGTACAAAGCAAAGCAATTCAGGAATTATTGTCAAGTGAAATCAAAGAAAAACAAACCAACCTAAAACTGTATTAAGATTATTGGTATTTTTTTTTATTTATTCAAATTCTTTTCTTTTTCACAGTGACTTTTAATTTTCAATAAAAGCAATATTTTTTCTAAAATAAAATCAAGTTTCTAAAAAATAAATAAAAAAAATCTGGGGCCTAGTTCTAAAGGCTGCATTGGTGACATTTATTGTTCATCTATAAGCATGAGATCTTTAATAGTCTTGAGCAAGCTAAGCTCTCCAGCTCTGTCCACAACCACGCAAATACTGTCCCACCTGTGTCGAAAGATATTTATTGACACTTAGCAATTTATATGAGGTCATGGACCTTTCAAACAGGTCTCTTGCTTGAAAATTTTATTGCTGTGCTACATTGCTTGACTAAAAATCATTAACTTTCTATAACATTATTTAACGACACTGCCAAACTAGCAATAATAAGGTGAAACAGAAATATGAGACCATAGAAAACTGCCTCTTCTCCACCAAGGTTTTTTTTTTAAGTGATTTATTTTAAAACCACGAAACTATAAAAATGTCCTAGTTCTGTCATTGAGGGATTTATGTGATCCCGTAACTGCAATATCCACACCACCTCCTAATCTATGATATATTTGTCCTCACAACACCTTTGCGAGATGGTGAAAGGACATTTTTCCTTTTCGTAGGTGGATGTCTGAGATGTGGAATAAATAGGTGACTTTCTTCCGATGTTACAGACAGAAGTGCTATCAATAAGCAGGAAAGTATTCTGGGAAATGGTCCTTCCTTCTTTGAACTGTATGCCTAGGTACGGATTTACTTTCCTCTGGGTCCAAAAAGCAACTCTTGAAAATTACGTATAGCTAACTGATTTGCTTTCTCTCTTACAGTGAGTATAAAATAAATTTGTTTATACACACAGCCCCATATAGCCCTGTGTATCTTTGCACACCTGACAGATGCCTTTAGTCCTCTCAAAAATTGCTGCTGGTGGCCTCTCAATGGGAAACGTTTAGGTCACCACCCCATGCTGGAGCATTGCTGAGAGCATTGAGCCCTGCAGCCTCCTGAGCCTCCGTGGGAGGGAAGGGTGGCAGCGGTGAGACTGCACGCAGGGCTTTTAATGATCGATCAGAATTAAATACAATACAAAAGAGGGTGAGGAATAACTTACTTCTTGAAATGTCCCGGGCAGTTCAGCTTCATTACTTATCTTGGTGTTCCCCCCTTCCTCACAGTCAGCTTTGGTAAGCATGTGCTTAAAATATTTTTTTTTTTTAAAAAAAAGAGTGTTTTAGCTGTCTTTTATACTTCCATCTCAGCTGCAGAATTAATACCCTAGTCTTAGGTAACAAACACTAAATGCCCTTCAGGGCAGGAGATAGTTGAGCCCAGGGACGTGAAGCAGCAGGAGAGTGTTCAGGTGTCCCCTGGACATCGCGAGCAGGTGCTGGAAGAACGGAACATTATTCTTCTTTCTTTCCCACTCTATGGCCGACGTCAATCCTGTGTGTCACTGTATAGGTTTCCATCTACTAATAAGGTCCATCCCCAGTGCCCCTCTCTAGCATGATTCTCTGCGAGTCAATGTGCACACAATTTCATGGCCAGTTTCCAGGCAAGCCACCAAAGATGGGAATAAATGCCTTCCAATTGTATTCAGTTAGCTCAGTCAGATGTAATCTGTCCTTTCAAAGGAATGAGATGAACATGACAGATTAAGTCTATGAAAATATGACACTAAATTCTGCTTTCACTTGTAGCAGCCCCATTTGGATTTCATTATTGGTGTCTGTGTACTACTGATCCTTATATGTCAGTAAATGGAGTATCCTTGCACAAAGGTAATAAACCTTGCTGGTTTTTAAAGCAGAGTTTTCCTCGTTTTGGAGGAAGTGTGAGTTCCTCACTGTTCACACACATCCCAAGTACTTTGTCTGGGAGGTGTCCCTCTCTCCGGCCTCTTCCTGCTCTGTCCATGCTCATCACTTGGAGAACATTTACAAAGTGAAAGGCTTTCTCTTTGAATGAGATTAAGGGGAAATAAATCCCAATAAATCCCAACAGACTTCACACATGCTCCCATAAGATGGACAGCATTGCTCTGCCTGCAAAGTATGCTCTGAATGAAAGAGAAGGCAGTGTGGGTGTAAAGAGAGGGATTTAAAATGGGCTTTTGGACACTGGGAAGACACCCTGTACCTCCTCATCATTCTACTGGCTACAAACAGCAGATACCCCAATGCATGGACATCTGCTAAGGAACAAAACATTGCAAAAGGCGAATGAAAGAGGCAAAAAAAAAAGTTCAAATGAATGTTAACTTTGAGACTGAAAGTATTTCAACTGAAAGTTACAGTAAAGCAACAGCAGTCAATGAAGTGAAAAGCATGAAACATCTATAATATGTTAGTAGAAGCACTACACACAAGTGAAGAGGCCAAATGGCGGGATTGGATTTTGATGGCTATTTGAGGAACCTCCAAAACATTCATAGCTGTGAAAACTGAGGTGAGGATAATTGAACCACACAGTGTGTGTGAGAGAAGCCAGTCACATCCAGGTGTGAGGAAAGCCCTGCACAGTCACCACGTGCACTGTCGGGGGGTCACATCCTGGACTCACAGGATCACAGGCTGGAAGGGACCCTGAGAGCTGCCTGGCCCAGCTGCCTCTGCAAAGCAGGGTCGAAGCTCTTGGCTGTCGGAAGGAATCAAGATTTGACAGACAGTAACTTGCTTCCCCGAGGAAAACCCTAGGATCCCTGAAGAACTACAGCACAAACATCAAGTGTATGAATTAACAGAATCATTACACAAATTTAAATAAGAACCGAACTTTACTGAACTTGAGTAGACTGAAAAGTAAATGGAGCAGTAAGGATAGCTGCTGCTTGAACTGGGATGCTCCAGTGCAGGATAGCAGAGACTATACACTTGCCTGCACGAGTGTCCTCCAAAGGTGTGGGTCTCTACTGCCAAATGGAAAAACAAGGAAGATGAAAATGCTCAAGGGAATACCCAGGGTAACTGCTGCAGCGGTCTGCCCGACAGGGACACAGGGCAGCTGCTTTCACCGGGACTGCCTGGCTCACCTGCAGTGTACTTGTAGAAACCTCCATTCAGGTTCTTTAATTTTCAAGACTATGAATTATCTGAGTGTCAAAAAAGAAAGTGGGGCTTCTGTAGCGGAATGTAGACTATTCCTTGTCAGCTCCATCACAATGTCTCAAGCAGGAATGACCTACCATACCTTATGTTTTTCCTCAAACAAGGATGAAGACTGAGGACTCCCATTACTGCTCAGCAAGAAATACAAATGCCTCTAGATGAAACATCACAAGGAGTCTGAAAGCAGATTGGTATCAGAGTCTGAGTATCTCCCCAGTTCTTTGTAAGTTTTTATTATTTAAAACATGCACAACTTATCAGAAGAAAAGGTAGGAACTATACAACATCTGTACAGGCTCTTTTTTTTCCCCACAGTGTTTCATTTTGACCATGGATTCGATGTGACACATGTACATTTTTGTATTGTTAATGGCCTAGAGCACCTTGATTTGTACATGAGTGGGAATGTAATGAATCCTGCAAGATTTTATACTAAATTCAAACTAGTTAAAGTTTTTGCAACGTGCGAAAAAAAATCTGCAAAGTTGAGTGCTGAACACTTTGTACCTCTTCCTCTCGCCAAGAACATCAGCGTGAGTAACAAAAGGGGTGGCTGAAGGGGAAGTGCAAGATGAGGTTTAACATCCTCCACGACTGAACCTAAAGTACTTTATTCAGCTGAAACTGCTGTGATTGCTGAAGAGAATATTGGCAGTTCAGGGACACATGAGCAAGCTTGAAATTCGATGCTAGTAAACTACTCAAGTCAAAATGCAAAAAAAGTGTCATTTTGGAAGACCCAGAAGAAGATGATCTTGTACATGTCTTTATCAACATCCATATTTTCCTAGACAGTAAGGATTCACTCCTTCAAAGTCCTGGAAACGTCGGAAGTTCCTACAGCCAGGCCCTTGAAGAAGCTGAGCTGTCCAGAGGAGTCAGCACAGCAGATGGGTCCTCTCGTGTGTGCCCCTTTGCCCTTGCCCTCCCTGCCCTGCACTGAAGCAAGTGCTTTAACATTCGGTGATCCCATTCAGTCGCATTAGGGCAGTGAGAGGTGGGAGGGCTGTGAGGTAGGTTAGCGGCTTCCTTCCTCCCTGGCCTAGACCCAGGCCCATGTTAAGAGGCTCCATTGGGCAGGGTATGCTCAAGGAAGGAAATGGAGAGCAACCTGCCCTTCTGCATGCTTGGGCAGCGCCTGCCCTACTGTTTCCAGTCTTCACCACGAGCTAATTCACTCAAGCTGGGAGAAACTATGTAAAGAGCAGAATCTAGGCCAGCACTGAGGTCTTGAGAGCGTTTAGCAGACCCCTAAGGCACTGGGGTGGCTGCTTCACATTGTTGTGACAGGAGAAGCCTGAGCAGAAGATGGAAGGAGAAACCTCAAATGAAGCCTATTGGCCAAAAGGTGCCAAACCAAAAACAACAACAACAACAAAAACCAGGACACTAGGCATATCCAGCCAGCACTATTCTTTTTCTCAATATATCCTATTGAAATTAAAGTCTTGTTAAATATCTGATATGAACAAATGTGGTTGTCAGGTCAATATACCATATATTATTTTCCATACATAAACTTGCTTGTGTTCAGCCTTAGTATTATAAGAACATAAAGCAAGTGCCACTGGTTTTTATGGGAAGCCTATAGATTCCTTATAGCTTAAAACATCTGTTGTTTCTCTCTTTTTTTTTAAAAAAAAATACATACAAAAAGAAAAGTGCAGAGAAAATTACTAATTACCATTTCAGGATTTAATTATAATGAATTCAGAAGAAAATGAGATAACATCTGGGTCAGGCGAATCAGCAAGACTTCTTCACTCTGGTGCTTATACTTCTCAAAAAATATAACTGTTTAATTAAAGATATATCTTAAAATCAAGGATGAGGAAGAAAAATAGCGGGTAGAAGTCGCAACAAATGAAAAAAAAAAAAAAAAAAGGAAAGATCCTGTGGCTTTCCTGTGGCTTTGCTCTTGAACAGGATTCCACAAGGTCTCAGCCTGGTGGCAGAGTGACTGAGAATACTTGTTCTTTACTTGTTCTTCGTTAGTCATGTAGCTCATGGTTCAAAGATGAAATATTTGGAACATCTGTGCTCTGCTCCATCCTATTTAAATCACTTCAGGATTAATTCAGCCCTGTTGTAAGTGCCAGTGGAGCTGCACCTGCTTGCACCAAAATGAAATTTGGCTCAGTTGGGATCCAAATTAACTCAGCATTTGGAAACAAAAGTAAGAAGCTTGGCATATTCTAGTATTTCATCTGGAATCTCACAAAACTTGAGAATAGTTTATCTAATAGATTTACAGCCTTATGAATAGTTCATTCTGCTATCAACTCATTCCAAAATCTTCCTCATTCTCCCTGCTCAGCCTTCCTCCCTCCCCTCCCCAGGCAGGAATATCAGCCCTGCCTTGCCCTGTTTTGAGCTACTGCAGGCAGCAGGGAACCCAGCTAATACAGCACATCATTTTTTGATCTCCAAAGTGCTCCACATAGGCAAACTGGCTGTTCCTGTTGGCAGAGCTGTCCCTGCCATGTTCATCTCCCCACTTATCCTCAGATTGTAAGGATCTGAGCATTGATGATGAGAGAGGTTTACTGTACCAGCACTGCCAAAGACTGAGCTAACAACATATGCCGCAGCCTGGGAAGGAGGAAGTCTGGTTTCCTCTCTTAATTACTGAAGAATTGGTACAGAAGGCTTTAGAGGGAAAAGAGTAATTTCTTGATTTTGTTGTTGTTGTTTTTACATTGCACATCTACTACATCTCTTTTGAATGCATAAATAGTAACTAAGCCTTGAAACCAACATGAGGATCAATGTGTATCTTTCAAAGGACTGTAGAAGGGTATTTCCAAGACCCTCCATACCATATTCACCAT
>PTEX01000039.1:4653300-4694797 GCA_003342815.1 Eudromia elegans | reverse complement strand
AAGGAAGGAAGGAAGGAAGGAAGGAAGGAAGGAAGGAAGGAAGGAAGGAAGGAAGGAAGGAAGGAAGGAAGGAACTTGTGCAATGTGTCAGAAAAGTGAACAAACGTGAGTGCTCTCACACCGAGGGAGAACTTCCTCAGGCAAGGATTCCTTAGTAAGAAGACTCTGCTTGCAAGCCTGGGGAGTGCAGACTCCCAGCCTCTTAGTACAGTTTCTTCTTTAGCACTCCAAAATGAGCAATCTTAGAAAACACTCTCAAACCTCAGAAAAGCTGGTCCTACAGAGCAAAGTCACTTGAATTACACTTGGAAATGAACTACAAGACAGATCAGTCTTTGCATTACATTTTTGTATGATATATATGTGATACCGCAGCAAGAGCCTGTCCGGCAGAACCAAGGTGAGCGCACCACCACAATCCAAGTGGGGCTGAAAAGAAATACTGGTAGTGACAGCGAAATCAGTAGGTGGTAGGAAAAGCTGCTTAGAGAAGATGAAAAACATACATGTCTCAGCTGGGAAGGCAGCAGTCTCTTGGATTTAGTACTACCCAGTGGTTCCTCACAGCCAGACAGCATCTTTCTACCTTTAAATCATTGTCATTTCAAGCCTGTCTCAGCCTAACTAGATCAATGTGGCATGGGCAGATGGGTCAGCAGGCTACTTGTCCCACCATAGATCAAATTGTTCCATTATTTTCCTTTGCATCTTCATATTCATATTAACATAGGAGGTCTCTGGCAGAGTATATCCATCCAGAGCACAGCACAAAACACATGATAGAAAACTAATCACCCAGATTTTCTGCAAGTGGAAAGAAAAAAGCCACTCATGAAAATGTATTTAGTATTCATTAACAGACATGCTCATGTCACCTCAAGAGCAACATCTCGTAATAAATGCTTGAGAATTGACATTCTCACCTCATCTTCATCTCTCACTAGAGAGAAATCAAATGTGCGCAGCAGTAGGACTCTTTATGTACCCCAAATCTCCTGCAGAATACAAGCTGTCCAAACAAACAGAAAGACTCTCTCTGCCTGCTCTTAGCTTGTGTGCTGTTTTTTACCACTGTGTGCTTTTACAGAGACTTCTTTTTAAGTCTTTTTTTTTTAATTGAGTTGAAGACAGAAGCTTGCTGATAGGATTGTCCATGTCAGGATAGGACTGAACCTAAGCAGTCATTAGTTGTAAAATGCTAAGTCTTGGCTTTTCTGAAGGAAACTGTCAACAGTTGCCATGAAAGTAGCTTGAATGAAATATCCATTTGCCTTAACAATTTAATTAGTCATGAAGAACCTACTTCCAAACCACAAATAACAAACAGCTCACCATCTGCCCCTTCATGGGTTTTACTATTTAAAGCACATTGGATTATTTTCTAGTAGCTTGTAAATAACAGAGCTTGGGTGAACAATTTGCTACAGAAGAGCAAAAGGAAACAGCAGACTATACAACTTAGATAAGAGCAGCAACAACCAAGAAGCTTTCTATTAAAGCAGAAGAAAATTCCTAGTATGGTGAGGATCAATTGACCTCAATTGCTATTGACTTCAGATTGCTATAACCTGATTCATAAGAGTTGGAATCTATACACAAGAGATAAAATGCTGACATTTTGAAAACGTAGGAGAATAAGGTAAATTAGATGATCAGCAGAGATGAGAAATTCTTATGTCTTTCATAGGTCTCTTCAGAATATTTTGGAGAATGTTTTTATCTCTTTTAGTCACCATCAGCTTACCTTTTACTTCTTTCAGAAAACAAGATAGCTCTTCATTTCCCCTTTAAATATTCAAAAGTGATTTTCACACACAGAAATCTGCAGACTTGCTAATGGAGGATGAAAACTCGACCCAGTTGTAGTGCACGTTGTGTGGATGATTAGCCAGGGTGAGCAAAGATGTTTTTAAAGACTATCATCAGATTATGAATGTTACAGTAATTCATAACTGGCAGCTAACATCTGTCACCAAGACATTAATAACCTCTTATTATTGATGTCTATGACATAGAATCATAGAATCATAGAATCATAGAATGACTAGGGTTGGAAGGGACCTGTAGAGGTCATCTAGTCCAACCCCCCTGCACACGCAGGGTCCCCTAGAGCATGTGGTACAGGGTGATGTCCAGGCGGGTTTTGAAGATCTCCAGAGAAGGAGACTCCACCACCTCTCTGGGCAGCCTGTTCCAGTGCTCCGTCACCCTCACCGTTAAGAAATTCTTCCTCAAGTTCCTGTGGAACTTTTGGTGCCTCAATTTTTGGCCATTTCCCCTAGTTCTATCACTGGCCACCACTGAGAAGAGGCCAGCCCCCTCCTCCTCACTCCCTGTCTTGAGATATTTATATACATTGATCAGATCCCCTCTCAGTCTTCTCTTCTCCAGGCTGAAGAGGCCCAGCTCTCTCAGCCTTTCCTCATAGGGCAGATGTTCCAGGCCCCTAATCATCTTTGTGGCCCTAACATCTCTGATCTCTCTTTCAGAGACAGAATCAGAGAATGATTAAGGATGGAAGGAACTCTGGGGATCATCTAGTCCAACCTCCCTTGCACAAGCAGGGTCATCTAGAGTATGTTGCACAGGATCACGTCCAGACATGTTTTGAATATCTCCAGAGAGGGAGACTCCACGGCTTCCCTGGGCAACTTATTCAAGTGCTGTGTCACCCTAACAGTCAAGTCGAGCTTTTCGTCAAGTTCAGGCAGAACTTTAGTTTATGCCTTTTGCCTCTTGTCCAATCACTGACCACTACTGAAAATAGCCTAGCTCCATTCTCTTGGCACCCCCCCCAAAGATATTTGTATATGCTGATAAGATCCCCTCTCAGCCTTCTCTTCTTTAGGCAGAACAGCCCAGCATTCTCAGACTTTCCTCATAGGGCAGATGGTCCAGTCCCCTAATCATCTTTATAGTCCTATGCTGGGTTCCTCATTAGTGCTATGTCCATCTTGTACTAGGGACCCTAGACCTGGACAGAGCACTCCAGATGTACCCTCACCAGAGCTGAGAGAGGGAGAAGACCCCCTCCTTCAACCTGCTGGCAACATGGTCTAATGCACCCCAGGACACCACTGGCCTTCTTGGCTGCAAGGGCACATCATTGCTGGCTCACGGTCAGTCTGTAGTCCACCAGGACTCTGAAGTCCTTTCTGCAGAGCTTTCTCCAGCAGGCCAACCCCCAGGCTGTCCTGGTACATGGGTTTATTCCTAGGTGTAGGACCTTGCACTTGCCTTTGCTGACCCTCATGAGGTTCCTCTCTGCCCATCTTTCCAGCCTGTCCAGGTCTTTCTGAATGGCAGCACAGCCCTCTAGTGTGTCAGCCACTCCTCTCAGATTTGTGTCATCACCAAACTTGCTGAGGTACACTCTGTCCCTTCATCCAGGTCATTGATGAATAAATTGAACAAGATTGGACCCAGTTCTCACTGCTGAGGGTCACCGCTAGCTAGAGGCTTCCAACTACACTCTGCATCATTGATCACAATCCTCTGAGTTCTGCCATTCAGCCAGTTCTCGATCCATCCCCCTGTCGGTCCACTCATTTAACCCGCACTGCCTGAGCTTCCCTATGAGGGTGTTAGGGGAGACGGGGTCATCACCTGACAGCAGTCCATCGTGTGGACTGATGGCAGTATCCAGTCAGCATAACTCATTACGGTGAGAGTTTGTGTGGCACTTAGATACTGGTGTTAAAATCTAGTGAAGAATTACATCACATGGATTTCTGCTGACATTTGCATTAGACATGTCATATACATCAAGTTATTTTTCTTGTTTGTTTGTTTTTGTTTCAATCTTTCTCCAACATGAAATAGAGCCTCCAAATCTCTTTTGTCATTGAGGCCCTGGTTCCATTAAAATCAGAGTGACTTTTTGCATATAATCTGGATTTTACCCAGAAAATGGGAGGAGCTTTTTTATTTCTCCCGTAGATATCTGTAGAGACAAGCCTATCAATATATAAAATTGCTTGTTATTCTATATGCTTGTAAAAATGAGTAATTTTCACAGTTGCTTATTGTAGTTGCTCTCTCTGTTTTGACTTTCTCAATTACTTACTTTCTTTTATCTCCCATTCAGAGAAAAATAAAATCGCTGATAAAGAATGCTATGGTGTGATATAAAGTATTTGGAATTGTGAATGAAAGAAGCTAGGAGGGAGGGGGGAATAACAGAAAGCAATTTTATTTTATCTCTCTGACCTGAAGCAGTAATAAACATGAAGTCAGCATACGATCATAGGCGATGTTTTTATATACGTATCGTATTTTAGATGGGTTTAGGAGAGAAACACATAAAATTGATTGACTAGTGATGTGGCAGTAATTATGCAAATGGAGCAACTTGACCATAAAACACATGAAAGGGAAAAAGGTAGCTGAGTAACAAGTAAGTATTAAAAATATGATTATTGTATCTGTCCTAATGTCCCTAGCATATCTCCTGCCAAAGCATGAAAGGAATGGATGTTGTGCAACAAAATTAAAACCATATAAAGTATCAGATGAAGGTCATAAATAACTTGTCCTTATAAAAAGCATGTATTTAATTGTCGACTATGGGTCTTACAGTTTTGTTCAGTCTTGAGCAAAGTTCAGTTTTATGAGACCAACCTTGTGCAGCAAACACACCTTTGCTCTGCAGCTTTACTGCAGTGTTAATGGTTCATTTGCCTGTGGGGGTAGGGGAAGGTGAGTGCTGCTGTTCTAGCCTGTGGCTTATGCTGCTCAGAAAAGAACCATGAAGCAGTGTTAATCAAATTTTCCCGTGAGTTATACTCAATGGTAAAATCAGCTATGATGGCAAGGACAAGAAGAGGGGTCTCTGCATTTTCCACTCCATGTATTTTGCAGCTCCATGAAACACAAGTTATGGTGAATGCTTGAGAAGGGGGGGAAAGAGAAAGAATGATGCTCATTTTCATCCCAATCCCAAACCAAGCCTAAACAACAGTACTGCCTGCTCACTTCTTTCTTTTACTTCCCTGTGCCTGAGATGTTTTGGCCATACTTGAGGCCTTACCTGTCTCCAAATCCTATCACTCCCCTTAAACACACACAACTGCTTTCTACAATTCCTGCACTAAATGCTTGTCCCAGCCCTCCCCAGCGTCAGCCACCTGCCCATCTTCTTCTTGGGAAGAAAGGTTTGGCCAGGAGCTGCTTCCTCATGCAGTCCCTGTGTGCCTGTGCTCTTGGCCTAACACTTCCCAGACATGTGCAAGAGATGTGCCTGTGCACAAACGTGCCCGATTTCCCTTTGGAGAACATGACCTCTCTCCATTGACTAACTGTACCAGAAGAAGAAAGCTGTTGCGTATACTCTCTGAAGCATCATATAACTGTGGATAAAGGCAACAGTACTGCTCTGAAATACCAATAAGCAGAAGTGTCACAAAGCACGAGTATCAGCATGATGTGGGCTACAGGTTGTCAGGGGTATAGGAGAAGGCCTACAGAAGTCAGACTGGGATCAGCTATCCACAATATCTTGCAAAAGATGACCGAAGAACCATCGCATGAAGCTAGTAAGAACCAATTTAAAGCAAACCAAAGGAGGTGGTTCTTTCTGCAACAAGTTCTACATCTCTAGATTTCCTTGTCAAAAGACACAGTGCACAAAGTATGACTGGGTTCCAAGGGAGACAGGACGAGCAATGGAAGAAAGATGAGTCTAAAATGATTGAGGAGTGAGAGAAACTTACAGGAAACTTACATTTTGTCCTGTTCGCATGTTTTTTAAAGCATCTTTTTGAGCCAGTATTGCGAACAGAGTATTGGGCTTGGAAGACCCTTGTTCTGAACTAGTACCTTCCCTCTGAAATTCTCCCTCAAGACATATCAGCTTGCCAAATCCTTTTCCCCATCCAGACAGGACATAGTCCTCTTTCCTGCTTCCCCTCTCTCTCAAAAAAAAAAAGGATTAAATCTTGAACTTTTTACTCTCTTGACACATGTTTCATACTCCTTTTTCAGCAGAAAGTTCCTCCCACCCCAGTTATTTCACAACTTCTACTTATGGAGACTGAAATTAGCTGAAACTGAGGCTGAAAAGGTGCAGATAAGGAATCTAAGCTGCTCTCAGCTGTGTTTTAAGGTAAAAGCATAATATAATATTAGAAATGTTCATGATCATTAATCTGATAGTCATCATGAAATCAACAGGTGTTGAAATGAGGATCGGGGTTCACATCCTTTCTCCTGAATGCAGAAAACTGATTTTCATTCTATGTGACAAGATCAATAGGTCATCAAACAGTAAATATCATGTCTACATGATACATGAAGGTTTATCTGCTCTGGGAAACCAGAATTCAGGTCCTGTGCAGCTTTAATGGCGATTATGTACACACATATTTTTTCTTATTTGGTGATTGTGCAGACCTCAAGAACCTTGGCCAAGCATCAGATAGACAGACAGCCACAGTGCTGCTAGTTTACACTGTAAAGTGTAAGTAAGTTACTTTCTTTACTGGAGGTAAGTTAGCATTACAGGGTGAGATGAGTAGGACTGGGTAGTCCTTGTGTGGCCATCTGCACCTGCAGCGTCCAGTTGGACTAACAGAGAATTAAGTAGAGATGGAAAAGACATATTTACTCACTCATGCAAATAGCCTGCATACCTAGGAGATCAACCCTCAGCACATGTCACATAAGACATCAGAAAAAAAGAATGCTACGTTTCAGCCAATATCCTCGAGCTAGTCCTAACACAGAAGCAATGTTCCCACTGTGGTCATCGAGCACTTCATGGTAACCAGTAGGCAAGTGGGAAACAAAAAAAGTCCATCTCTGATTTAAAAGCAGTGTTTCAGTCTGGCACAGCAGAAACAATGGGCTGTTTCCCAAGTGGGGATCAGATATGTTTGTTTTACTGAAATATATGGGTTTGTGACAATCAAAAGCAGATGTTCATTAACAGGCAGAGGTGTAGGTAGGTTTCTAAGGCATAAAGTATAAGAAGGGCAAAGAGGCAAAACATTCAATCTCCTGCCTCACACCTGAATCTACCCAGCTCTTTAAATCAGTTTTCAACAATAGTTTTCAATATTTACTTTTTTTTTTTTTTTTAAAGTAACGGCTACAGAGGTGCAGTTCCTGCTAGCCTTGCAGAACAAGCTCTTTCGGCAATATTGTGATTCCCATTTTGGGATGTTTCCCCTTTGTTTGCCTTTAACCTAACCCAGGATCCAGAACTAGGCTTGCAAATGGGTGCCTGAAGTTGTGCAGAGCTGGAAGACTCCTCTCACAAACCCACTGCAACCTTTAGCCTGGAGCAGGACTCCTTCAGCCTGTGTGCCCTTGGAGCCATGTTCAATGCAGAAGAGCGCCTGTGGATGTTCCTCCTGCTTGGTTCACTCTCACGTGTCCCCTGACGGTTTGAAAGTCCATTGCTGGAGGTGAGTGATGTTGCACCAGACCAGAGCAATCTTATTTCAAGCAGTAAGCGTCAGCAGAATCAATGCAAGGTCAGCCACTCTGGTTGTTCCTTTCAGGAAACTACTCCTCCTACAGACACACTTATACTAAACAACCCCCCTTAAATACGTGTGCTGCAGCATACACTTGCATTTGCTGGCGCCATGAAGACTGGCAAAAAAAAAAAGCCATGGCAGCAAATGTTAGCACAGAGGGCCAGACCAAATCAAACCCCATTTTCCCCTGTACAAGGACAACTCCAAGATAACTTTGCAGTTGGCTGAGTTTCTTTTTCCAAACAGTGCAGTGGAATATCAGCAAAAGAAAATTTCAGAAGTGTTTTTGCCAGGGAAGTTGAGCGATGAAGCCTGTAACTGCATTCAACATGCCGACAAAAGAATTATTCTTATCAGCTGAACCTGAGCGTGCTTGTGAGATTACGGGTTTTAATTTTTGTCTACAAGCATGTCTGAACCACACGGTTCCAAACCAAACTGAGGTCTCCACATGGCAGACCAGTCACTTGAGTGATCCAGAAATGAATAACACGCAGAAGAATCAGGATAGCTTTTGACTTATGAAAATGCCCCAAATGGCATTCTGCATTAACTTTCCCTTGTCAGATAGGCTGAGCTATCTCTATCCATCTGTCCGTCTGCTTTATGCTCCCAGAACACACTTGCTATCAGACCAAGCCTGTTAGTTGCCCAATAGACTCTACAAGTTATGAGTCTATGAGTTATCCTCAGTGGAAATGCTCATAAACAAGTCTTGTAAAACTGCTCTGGAGGAGAAGGGACCAGACTCCTCAGTTGCTACATTTTAGGGCTGCTACTCACAGTAGCAAAATCTTTACTCAAACTCCTGCAAAATTCTTCTATCTACTCTTCTTTGGATATTACACAACATATGATACATTTCACATAAAAGACCACAATACTAGCTATCTCAGCTGATAAAACTAGCTAGAGATTAAAGGCTGAGTCTTGCTGCTTCTCTCCCATTTGTAGACATCAGTAGAGACTTCTGGATTCCTCCTACCTGAGAGGGAACTAGGAGATGGAGGACAGTCTGGAGAAAGGCTCTAGGGAGGTTCCACAGAGCTCCTTGGCGACTCCTTGGACAAGGTTCATTTTGATAAGGTCAGGGAGCAACAGGCACATAGTCCTTGAGGCCATATGAGTGGCGTGTTGGCCTGTGGTCTGCCTCCAGGCGGGATGGGATCTGATCTGCAGGTAGGTCTCAACAGACCCAACCCTACTCCACTACTGAACTTCTGCCATGCAGATTGTGCACTGGAGGCCGTGGGATGGGGTAACAGAGTTAAAATAGATATTTGATACCACAAACTTTATTTCATCATGTAATGAAAAGTAATGGAGAGCAGTCTTTATTCCCCAGGCTCAGCATGCAGAGCAAACATGCTGCTGTAATCTTTAGCAAATACATTTTTGCTTGCACAATAAATCTGTTCAGAAATCACACATTTCCATTCAAACTAAGGAGTCACGTGTTAGGGCCTATCTCTGCTTTGTGCTGACACTGCACTGGCAGAGAATCACATGCCTTCATGAAAAATATCCCCTGTCTTAAGGCAAGACTTGGCTCAGGGTCGCAAAAGACTCATCCACATTTCATATCATGTTTCCTTTTTTTCTCAATAACCAGTCTTGAACTATATAACTTCCATGCGAGCAGATGGACACACACCACAAGTACTACCAAGTGGCCATAATTAGGCTGGGAAACAAAATGCCAGAATAATTTATCCCATGGCATTGCCCATGCCAGTGATCTGATCCTGGGGAGAATGCTGTCATGGACTCCGACAGCTGGGATATTACCTGGACCTTGAAGAGCTGTTGTAAATGTCGTCACTACTCTACAGAATATGTCTGTGGGGTTTCAGGCAAATCAATGAGTCTCGTTGTCTCTGTTGATCCGTAAAAGGGTGATAAAAGCCCTACTTGTATTTCCCAGTGATGGTGGCGTGGCCAGGTTGGATAGTAATGCAAAAGCACTGGAATACCACAGATGTCCAAGTGGGTTTATTCTATTTTGTCTGATATTTTTCATTTTAGCAGACAGCATCTGCTGATGTAAGTCTGCTAACACAAATCAAAATAGAATTTTGATTATGGGGCACTGCTTCAATTTATGAATGAAAACAGGCATATTCAAAATAAGCAAGAGCAAATACCTTTAAAATATAAAGGCCTTTTGTCATATTTTGAAATGAATATCTTACATTTAATTTCCTATTGATTTTTTCTCTTTGTATGAGTGGAAGATGGCCATCCATTCCATTTTTTATGACCTATTTATTTCTTATCTGAAATGACACCACTACCTCAACTTCAGTAAAGATAGGCTACCACTTCCTTATGTAGAAGATCCTAATAAACAGCAGGGAAGAAAATCAGGAAACGGCTTTATTCACTGTTGTGGATTTAACGATTTTTCCTAAATGCTCAATTATCCAGAAATGGAAAGAAGACATAACCCCATAGCTGGGAAGAAACAAAACAAAATGCACAGGAAAAATGGGAGAAAGAAAGAGAGAGAGGAAGAAAGAGAGAAAAAGAAAGACCTAAAGAGAAGGAAATAGGAACATAAGGAAATAGGAAGATAAGGAAAGAGAAAAAATAAAGAAAAAGAATGAATGAGAAAGAAGGGAGGAACGAACAGAGTGCAAGGCGAGTGTCCTTGCACCTTCTCGTGCTCACATGTGCCATGACAGCGTTAGGAGCCTGCAGCTCTGTTGGATACGAAGCACTCCCATCTTCAGCCTTCAGTGTTAAAGATCCTCCACACTTTGAAGCCCGTATGTGCTATATAGAGCTGGTGGGTTTAAAACATACAGTTTTGTTACACTTCTTCCAAACTACCCAACCTATCTAATGTATGTGCAGTAGATCTGTGCCTGAAAAGCATATCCTGCTTGTAGAGACCAGCCAGGGACTGAATGTGCTGCTTCAGATAAGTCAGTGGTTGAAAGGGAAGCACGGTGTAAATCTATTTTTTTCCAAACTGTTCACCAACTCCAGCAAGGCTCTACCTTGGGGCTACATAGATGTTGCTTCTCCTTCAAAACTCATGCACAAGACCCAGGGCAATACACGACGGCTTCCAGACTCACCATCTCCCTCCCTGCGGGGGCCATCGTCCACTGTGACCTATGGGCAAAGCGACAGGGAAGCTGGGGCTGGTGAATGTTTGTCACCTGGTAAGGGTCAGCTGCAAAAAAATCTGCTTTTCCACGTGGAAGAGGTAACTGGAAAGACGGTTAAAGAACAATATTCCATGACGTCAGTGGTGTTTATGACATGCCCTTTAATTACCCTTACCAGCACACCAGTGTGTGCACTTTAGTACAGCAGAGTAGGGCACACTTCAAAGAAAATCATAGCTCTAGTGATTAGCTAATGAATATGATATCAGAGAACTCAAGGAGCTTTTTAACCTTACCACTCACTTAAAATAATAGTGCTAATTAAAAAATATACTGCATGGCTGTTGTCCTCTGCACAGTTATTGAAATAATTAAACCTTCGCATGATCTGTTCTGTATTTATTAATCGAAGGATGCTGTCCAGTCCCTTGGCTATATACATTTAATTCCTAGAAGCATGAAAATACACACAGGGCAGACAAATGAATGTAATGGCGTCTGTGCTTGCTAAATGAACCCCCTTCTCCTCGGGGCTGGGGTAGCCGTCTGTGCCCTCCTCTCCAGCCAAAACTGCTGGCTGAAGAACAGCACTGGCATTCACGTAACGGGTCCTGGACACAGAAACAAAAACATTTCGGGAAGTGCCTGCCCAGCTTCTCCTCTCTGGCTGGGATTGCTCGCTCCTCACCTGGGAATGTGGGATGTGGTGCTGGAGGCCAAGAACTGCACTTATCCCCACTGGAGGTGTCAGTGACATTTTTTTAATGTACATCAGCATCATCCCCTCTGTGGGCACTGCTATTCTGCACATCTCTCCTGGTGCAGGCCAAGGGCAAAATCGGGGTGCCGATCTAGCAGGGCTCTCACACTGCCAGGGGTTCACTGCCCTGCATGTTCACCTGGAGGCTGTCAGGCTGTGAATTAAGAGGTTTTAATAAGGGGAACTGCCAACACTGAAACCTTCAGGAGTTAGCACCCATATCACAAGATTGTCTTCAAAGTACTTTCAGAAGATAAATAGATACCAGGCACCTTACCTTTGCTACCTGGTTTGTTAGCCTTTGGCTTCTGTCTAGATTGCATTTTCTTTTAATTTTCTCCTGTACTGTGAGGATCATACGTTACTTTTGTAAGGAGATGTGATTGCAGCACAGTTAGAGAGGCTTTAGGGAAGGCAGTATAAATGGGGAATAGAGCACCTTGGCCGAACTCACAGGTCTGATGACAGAAACCTTATGATTTGGGTGGGGTTTTTTTTTTTTTTTTTGGGGGGGGGGGTGGTGGTGGTGCACATTTCTTGTATTCTTTACATGGTCATAGCAAATGATGACAGTGAGTGGGTGCCCTTGTAGAAGAAGCAGATGAATTCCAGAGCGGTCACCCAGAACCCTTCCTGCAGCAGCATCATAGAAGAACTCTGGTGAGTCTAAGAGGATCCAAAGAGTCTTATGGAAAGGAAGGACTTAATTTTATTTCTAATCCCAAAGACATCAGTTTCTCTGATGCTATTTTCTCTATCATTGTGTGTACTCAGAGTACACACAATGCTGACAACAACATCACAAAACCTCAAAGTTACCATTTCCAGGGAGCGTTGGGAGCTTCCTTTTTTCCTCTCCTTTCAGCTGCTGATTAGGCTGAGACCAGCCTGGCTAAAGAGATCATGTAGTCAAGACAGCTCAATCATTGCTGTCTGTCAGTCCAGCATTGTCTGTCTGTCTGCCAGTATTTTTACCATGTGTTCTTCCAGAATAAAGTTCCTTCTGTGTTTGGAGTAAATTTACCTAAAACACTCATTCGATCAAAGAATCTTTTTCTTTGCACATCTCAAAACTCTTACAGACCTTATGGGCCCAGGCACTGCTCATCTGGGACCTGTCCTTTTCCTCGGGGCTGCCGCAAAAGGGCAAGTTCAGATCATGCTGAAATCACTGCAAAAAGTTTGTCAAATTAGAAGTTTCCCTTAGGTCTGATGAAATGATTCCGAGGAGAAAACAGACAGCTCAAAACAGTACCAAAAATTCTAGAACGTTTTCTAGGGCCAAAAATGTTGTGCACAGTGTTCACGCTTCTACCAAAGGAGACTGGCTACAATGAAAAATGAAATACAATTAAAAAGCAGACTGCTTCGATTCATAGATTTAGAACAACAAATAGAACCTGCTCAAGGAGCTTTGCAGAAAAGACTTGTTTTTCTGATCATATTAGAGCTTCCAAGTAGCCCTGTTCTGCTCCTGAGCTGCAGCTGTCCTTGATTTTAGGTCTTTCCCTTAAATAGGCACACAGCCAGTGCCTGCTCTTGTGACAGCTCTGCAATACCTTTTACTAGCAGAGCTCCACCCAAACCTATAGCACCTTCTTCCTCCCAGCCATGCTGAGCAGGTAGCACCCACTTTTCTCCCTTTAGTTCCCTTAACATAGCCCATCTGGCTCCAGAGCAGCTTGCTGGGCCCAACACCCAAGTGCAAATTCCCCCTGCAACATCCCTGATCAACACTGCTGTGGTTGCACCATTGCTCAGGGTCTGGCATCCCAGCTGCAAGGGGCCTCCTCCAGACACAGGTGGTAGCCAGGGCTTTTGATGGCCAAGATTGCCTGATAGCTCTGGCACCTGAGGAGCCTCTGACAACCCGCCTGGCCACTCAGCCTGTCTGGGGAAGCTAACAGAGCCCTGTCTGGATTCCTCTGCATTTTACAGGGCTCCTCCTAGGGGTTGGCATTTTATTGAGGTGGCTGCTTTACGTGATCTCGTTAATTACAAAGGTGTCGAGCACGTACTTCTCACCCTTGTACCTAGCACAGCTCCACACTGCAGGCTTCCTGCTTCCCAGGTGCTTGCCTGCTTTAGCCTGTGGTAGTGTCAGGCTGGGGCTTGGCGCTTCAAAAGGGCTTTGCAAAGCAGAGGTCACCCGACTGGGGGTTTCCCTCTGGGCTGCGAGGGGAGCCAGAGCAGGCCCTGGGCTGGCTGTGGTGCAGGGTCACTGGGTAGATCCACAAGGGCTGAGAGGCAGAGCTGAAACTTCTCCGAGCACCTGCACAGCAGGAACCTCAGCTCCCCGGTTCTGGTAAAACTAAATCAGACGCAGAGCACCCTGACCACCATTTAGTTGCCTGAAATAGGAAGAATGTGGTGTAGATAAAGACCACGGTGCCTTATCTTGGTACATAACAGGTGTGAAATACAAGTTCCTTAAAGTGGGGTTTTTTTTTTTTTGGTGGTGGTGGTGGTGGTGGTCAGTGTGGTTCAGAAGCGCTAATCTTTCACTTTGGACAAGGAAGGGTTTCTCCGTGTGACAAATACGGCCCTATCGCGGGATCCTGACGCGAGCAGTACACCTAGCTACTCGCACAAGGGAAAACCACTCATCGAGTAAAGGCAGAGGGACCAACACCAATTCACAGCAGAGCAGGGATAGGGTGCACAGCTGTGAGTGTCTCTACTCATCTGCCCTGATTAATTCAGCCTCAGAGAAATGGTTAGATATCTGTGTCTTGCTTACAAAGCCTGATGGGATCTGCACTTGAAGTTTTTCCACTTTTGCTGAAAACTGATCGGGAAGGCTTAGCGAGACAAGCTGTTTTTCCTGAATTTCCTGCTTATACAAAGCTTTCATTTAGTCCCAGGATTTTTTTTTCAGTTCTCTGAGGAGAGCATGGGACTGTAGCATAAAGTGAGAGCTCTAACGTTAAAACTACCACCACCTTCCTGCTATCAAGCGCACAGTTAATCCTAACAATACTTTGACAGGAGCTATGTTTTAAATTTTCCAAGAGTCACTGAATTTCACAGACAATATAATTTCCTTGTATTTATTCGGACCGTCTCTCACACTACAGGATTGGGCCCTGTGCAAGCAAGGCACAAAAAGCATCAGATTTTGTTTTCTGTTCTTCATCCCCCTACGGAAAACAGGTAGGACTGAGTTCTTGACTGATCAGTTTGGCATGCTGAAAGTACCTAGTATTGCTCTCAGTTTTTAAAATCTCCATGTTTCCAAGATGCTCCATGCACTTCTCTTCATTCTTCAGCCTTGGGACTTTGCAGTGTCAAAAGGCCACAGAGTGAAGACCTTCAGGCCACAGTCTTTGGAAAAAGTTCCCTTCGCTTTTCTCCAAGAACAGCACGCTGCTTAGCAGGCCCTGCCTGTGTGTCCCAGCCGAAGAAGTCAGAAATTCCCAAGTTTTGTTAGTTCACCTTTAAACCGTGGCCTTCTCTTCCATAAAACTCAGGACATTTAACAGGAAATGATAAAAATATAGGACAGTTTTGGAGAGGAAATGGGATATTTTAGGTTGGCAGAAAAAAATGACTTGTGCTGAAAGTGGGTCAAGACACCACAGCATTTACCACGACTCTTAGGAAAAGTGCCATGGGGTTTTTAATAGACAAAAATTCAAGATCTCAGCATTGGGTGAGATCCCAAAACATAATGCAGTTTCAGGCCAAATGGAAACTAATCTGCCCCATAAATCACAACACAGTGGATGTGACCCACTTAGTCCTGCATGTGGTCACTTTTGTTCAGCTAAAGCACATCTTCCAGCCATTCTGATCCAAGGGAGACCCAGCACTCGTCTTCTCCCCTTACGTTGCTCCTAGTGCTAATTAGGGTCATAGTTTCAGCTGAAGCTAATTTCTCATTTGAATTTTTCTGGCATCATCATCCAGCCACTAGACTGTGTTTTTCTCTGCAAGTTCAAAAGCCTTTTAGTACCTGCATGTTCTCCCTTGAAGAGATTCATGTGTCCAGTCACCTTTTAGTCCTTTCTTGGCTACTTTAAACAGACTGTGATTTTTAAATTTCTCAAGGCCAGGCATTTACCTCAGCCCTTAAATAATTTCTCTGGTTCTTTTCCCTATCCTGTCCAATTTTTCAATGTCCTTTTCAATTGTGGATGCCAGGTCTGGCAGCAGCATCCCAAAGTAGAACTACCTCTTTACTCCTACTCGCTATTTTCCTGTTTATTTGTCCAAGGAATACACGTGCCCTTTGGCACAGTGCTCTGATAGCTCTTATTTGATTGCGTGTCCACTTGGGACACCTAAATCCTGCTCCCCTCTCCCATGTATTATCCCAGCTTTCATGAGCTATCTTTGAGGAAAGTGAGTAAGAAGTGATTCCAAAACATATAATAGACAAATAGTGAGGACCTCATGCTTTTTGCAACATATGCAGGAGAGGCCACTTGAAACTGCCCCTCAAGCCCTTGGTTTCCTTCTCTCCAGGCCCACTACAGTAACCCTTGTCCTATATATTAATACTGAATTCAGTGTGTTTGACACAAGCCTGGAATTTTCAATGTATACAGATATAGGAACTGACAGATCTGTCAGGAATGAAGTTTAGAACAGCTGGATGAGAAAGACTTAAGAGTTTGAGCGCACAGCAAGGCTTGATATCTGCTTTGGTTTTTTGCACCCTGCATTCAACTAAGGCTCTTATACAGACAGGATGTATCTCCTAAGTTCCTTATTTTCTTGGAAAGAAGCAGAGGTGACATTACTTTGATGCAAGAACAGGCAGTAAATTGCCCAAGTTCTGTATCGCAAATGTCACAAGATGGGCGCAAGGTCTGGTTTTGTGACATGGATCAAACCAACTGCTTCGGCTCTTCATTTCATACCCAGCTGCTGGGCCTCATCCACATGTAACAAAATGGGTCTGGAAAGAACCGGGCACCTCTCTCTTTAGGCAGTGTGTCCAAGTCCCGACTGAGTCTGGTTGTCTCTGCTTTGCACAGTTCACCAACCCAGTCCCAGCATTTCTTGCCCCCTCAGGTGCCTTCATTGCGATCGTGCACATCCTTCATTGCCCGGCTGAAAAATACCACCTTCAATTACCACACTTCCTTTAGGCACTTTGAGCAGAAACAAAACGTAATGGTGGTTGAGGGTCCCTGGAGCACTGATGCAGCAGAACCTTGGGAGCCGGGCAAGACTGAATCCCAGACTAAGGCATGTGGCCAGCACCCATGTGCTGCAGGGGCCACCCGAGCCGCGTGGCTGTGAGCCTTTCAGCATGACCAGCCCTGGAAGCCCCAAGCAGATGCCTTGAGCCATTGGCCATTTAATTTTGGCTATTTCCAGAGAGAAGGTGCTAAGGTGATGTTTAACCTTGTGCTTTTTTTTTTTTTTTTCCCCCCCAAATGTCATCTCCGAAGCTTCATTCTGGTGCTAGAGAGCCACTGTGGGGCCTTCCTGGCTTATCCAGCCTCCCCTGTAATCTAGACCAGTGGTTGAACTCTTTGTTCTTCCTCAGCCATCCCAGGGGCTGTCACTGAAGAGAAACAGGGCCAAGCAGGGAAAGCATCTGGCTGGGCAATCTATCAGTATGAGCGCTATTGGTGACGTATGAGCCACAGTAAAGTGCGGCTCGCGCACCCACAGCCATGCCAGCTCAGCAGGACTAAAAGGTGAAATTAAAAAAAAACAGATAAACCTTTATTTTGTCAAGGAGTCGCTTGACTCCAGTCAGTACACTTGAGAACAGGGCTGGTGAGGAGGAAGATGCTGTCTATCTAAACATTTTTCTGTGTAAAATCATTTTGTAACACAGAACCTGGCTTTGAACTCCTTGGCATCTGTACAGTAAAGCAACGTGGTATTGTGCCCACCCCCTCACCTCTTGCAGAGGGATAAAAACTTGACTTAGTACTGGTCCTGGTCCAAGGAGTCGAGTATTTCATCCCTGATGTTTTTGCTGATAAGAAACGCCTTCTCTGTAAGAGGTGTTTTTTTCCCCAGATATGACATAAAAGGGCATTTTCAGCCTCAAACCCAAGAAGGCTCCTACATTTACGTTTACCCAAGGTGTCTTTTTGTGTCTCCCAACACTCAGTACGTGCAAGGGCGAGCAGTGAGGCGCGCGATCAGCGTGGCCCTGGGAGCCAGGAGGAAGCCCTCTCCCGCCATGCCGCGGAGCGTCACCGCCCCGCAGCCTCCCACGGGCTGCTGGCCACCGCGTCGGCGCCCGGCTGCCTTGCTCTAGGGGTTGCCCCAAGCTGGGACCCGCCGGTCTGAAACTGCAGGCGGAGGAGAACCTCGAGCAGCGTGGCTCCACAACACGGGCCTGGTTGCAAGCAGTGGCACTTTGTGGATCGGGTGCAGCGAACTTCACCCCTCTCCACACGGGAAAAAAAGAATTCGCAGCTGGTGCGAATCAGCACAGCTTCAGTGCAGGCAAAGGCGCCAAGTGAAAGTCAGGCTCGGAGGGAGCTTTTTGTAGTGAGCAAAGCAGCGCGCAGGCCTGGTCCTCAGAGCCACCAAGAGGTTTCCACTCCCCTAGGTAACTGAGCATTTAGGTCTTCCCGTGTTTTAGCAGCAGTACCATCATTTTTGACTGCCCTTTGCATTTTGCCAGTACGCAGCCCACGGCTCTGCAGCACCACTTGGCCTCAGGCATCACGGGGGGGCTGTCGAAATGCCATACACAGTGCAGACCTATGTGGGTAGGGTGGACATTTCCACCCAAGAGCTTCACTGCAGCTGTTGGGCGTGCTGCATGGAGCAGGAGCATCTCCACAGGTGTTAATATACCTTCACAAATGCTTTGGAGATAAGGGAGAAGGCACGGTGCACAGAAAAGAAAAAAAAAAAAAAAAAAAAAAGAGATACCCTTTTATTTGTAAAGCTCTGATGAAACAACAACTTTCCAAATGACATCCCATAAAAAAAAAAAAAAAGGAAACCAACCTAACTATGCGTCAGTCACACTATACAGATTGCATCCTAAATTTTAAAGATGCCTAAATATTTTATGGAGTATTTACATATGTATCAGTTAGGTAGTAAAGTTTCACTGCAATTTGTTTCTTTCCAGCATACACTTATTCAATGGCAAAAAAAAGCCTGGGGATGCATTGGCATTTTTTTGTTTTGCTTTGTACAAAACCTAGGAGCACATGGCTAGGGCAGTTTTCCTGAGAGAAGGCTTGTTCTTTGAAACTCTTGCTCTAACAATTGCAAATACAGAAAGTGGATGTTTCGTTGTTGTTGTTGCGCTAAAAAGCCTAAGGATGCTAGTTAAGTTTTTCTTTTAAATTATTTACGTACCATTAAGTTAAAATGTTTACATTCATTCATTCGTATAAAAACTGTTGTTAAATCTTATGCAAATGATTTAACACTGATTGCTGCAACGCAAATTGCACTTCTTTAAAAAAATTATTGTATATATGGAAGAAAAATATCTGATTGCTACCCTGTTTACAAATTTTGACTGACTCTGTACAGTTCAGCCGCAAAATATGAACTTTCATAGACCTCAGTCACAGTGTACTTCAGAAGTTACGACGCAGTCTCGCAAAGTGGGGAAACAGCTCAGGAAAAGACGGACAGCAAAATCTCCGCAGCCAGCTTGACCTCGGGAGCCTGGTACCGGCGTCGTCGCTGCCCACGCTTGGCAGGCGCCGGCCGCGGGGCTCCGGCGGGCGCTCGGCTCGCGGGCTCACACAGCGGGCGCCGCTGCGACGCGTCGCGCCCTCCCCGGCAGCCGAAGCCTCGGCTGCCCCCTCTGCTGCGCCGGCGGCTCCGCGCCGCGTCCTGGGGGAGACGGCGGCGACAGGGGAGTCAAATGCACAGTCAGAAAGGCAGCACTGCTGGGTGGGCTGAGGGCATATTTCTGGGACCTACCAATGGGTCTAGGTCCCTCTCTTCTTCTTTTTTTCTTTTCTTTTTTTCCATTTTTTTTTCTTTTCTCTTTTTTGAGTGTGTACAGCTGCATTAGCTTTCCTCCGATGGGCGCTTGCTTTCCCTATGTATTTTTTCTTGCATAGATGAGGATCCGGGTGCTTTGGCAGAGCCTCTTTTCTGTGGGGGCGGGAGCCTGGAGAAGCTCCTTGGCTGCAAGGCCCGGGATCGGTGTGAAGGGAAGAGTCTTTGCCGGCAGGCTCGTGACCACCCGGGGCCGTGCCGGAGCCGCCGCTGCCGTGCGCCCGGGGCCGCCGTGCTCATGGCCAGCTTGGTCCGCGCCGCATCACGCCAGGGCCAGCGCGCACCAGGGGTCCTGTCTGACAGACGCCGTGACTTCGGCCGTGGAGGTCAGGCTCACGCCTGTGTAGAGCCCGTCCTGGCCCGAGTACTTGAGGCTGCTGCTTTCGGGACTGGTGCTCTCGCCTGGGCCAGACATCACTGAAGAGCTTGCCTGGAGAGGGGCGAGAAAGGAGAGGGATTTAGCTCAATCTGCCGGCCTGTTCTTATGATGGGGAGAACAGTGCCCAGAAAACGCTGCGCAACTTTCTTAATGGTGACGTAGAAGGAAAATGTGCAGAAAAATCTGGCAGTGAGAGCAGCCGAAGTTGAGGGCGCTCACGGGTGTGTGTCCCGCTGCCCCCTAACGGACGTGACCCAGCGCTGGTGACACCTCCAGCTGGGGCTCGCGTGGGTGCCGCGGAACCCCTGAGGGGGACACGGCTCCGCAAAGCACCAGACACGGCCACCTCGGAGCCCGTGTGCACCGAGAGCCTCCCCGTGCCCCGTGCCGCCACCGCCCCGCGCAAGACGCGGCCTTGGCGGCTGACGTTCAGAAACGCAGCCACTCCATCTATTTTAACGGAGAGATGGAGAGTTTCGGAGACAAAGGCACAATCACTTTTTCCATGAGGCTGAACAGATCCGCTGAAGAGGAAAAAAAATTGCAGTGCCAGACAGAGAAGGGGGCAACATTTTCACCTGATAAAGGAAATGTTTAAGAGCTGACTTCATGCAAAATTAACTCTTGGATATGTCAGCTTTAAAACCTTAATTTACTTGTTAATAGATAGTCTTTGGACAAGATTCCTTTTTTTAAAAAAAAGGACTATCCTTAAGCGTGACTGCAGAGGTTTCCTGCCTGCTGTTTAAGTGAAAAGTATACATATTTAATCATTTTACAAGAGTAGAGCTCTTGGATCTGTTGGAGCCACGCCAAGAGAGCTGTTCTTACATAGGACAGTCACAGTTTCGTGTATTCACAGGCAATCCCTGTAGTGCTGCCTTACGGAGTCCTTGTCGCCCTGTTCCGCCCAAGTAGAACCTCTCCTTTGGGAAATGCAGGCGCTCACTGCACGTTGTCTTTTTGCCTGAGAAAACCTGCAGTCCAGCTTTGTCTAAAGCTTTGTCCAAAGCTTTGTCTAAAGGCACCTTCCCTCCTACTCGTGCGCCTCATCAGGCATCAGGACCCCATTTCACACTACCCAAAAATGCAAGTGTTGAAGAAACAACGGCCTCTCCAAAAGGCAAAGCTGTTGCGTTCCCAAGAAGGAGATTTTATGTCTTCTCCCTCTATCAGATACCCGACTATCATTCAGCAAGGAAAAATCCCTATCTCCTCGTTTTCTGTGGCTATGCCAAGAGTATCCATTTCTTGCTAACCCTTGGGTCCATTTTTGGTCTTTCATCCGTCTAGATTTTCAGAGAGGCTTTTTTATTTCTACTGCATAAAATGGACTCCGGCTGACACGAAAGACGTAACTTTTAGCAGGCTGAGTCTCCCCACAGTGGAAAAAGGGCTGACATTACAGCAGAGTGGTGTTTGCTCACCCGGAGCTAAAAATACTGGGAGCTGCTTTGAAAGGTTCCCCTTTGCCCATATTTGCCCCTTGTCGTTCCGGGAGGCAAATATCTTATCGCTCCCTGTTTCTCCCCCGCCTTGGAAAATGCGCCTGGCCCTTTCCTGGCCGGGGCGGCTGAGGCGGGGCGCAGCGCCGGGCGCCTCCAGGGCGCCATGGGCACCTCGCCCCACGGAGCCGGCACGAGGGCCTGCGGCACGTCCTGTTGGCAAGGCTCTCAGCCACCCCGTATCTGTATCTGTACCTGCTCTGCCTTTGATGCTGCTGGAAAGGTACAGAGGAAAAGCTACCCAGAATAATCTGCCAGCCGAAGGAGGCAGTCTTTGGTGCACACCCATGCACTTCCATGCAGGGGCTCCAACTGCCGTGACTACCACAGTGCTTTATTCCCCCCAAGGCGAGCTGAGCAGGGCTCCTGGGGTCAGCGAGATGTCCTAGTTCACAGCAGCTGGTCCAGCAATAAAGAGGCAATGGATTTGTTTCTTATTGCCAAAATCTCATAATAAGATAGATAATTGGCAAGACCTCTACTTCCTGAGGAGAAAGTGAGTGAAGTCTTTGAGGAAGAACTTGTCTGCCCACAATAAATAAAGGAAGTTTGGGTTTAGGTCTGGTTTGGGAAGGGTCCGACCTTCTTCCTACACAAGCCAACAGGGCAGGTCACGGAGCTCCAAGGGGTGTTTGGCTCAGAGGTGCCATTTCTGCAGTGGACAGAGCTCACCACGCTCCCAGGGACATCTCAGCTAAAGCCACAGAAGGGATTTGGGCACGTGAGTCCTACCTAAGTCCCTGTGTCAGCACCCCGGAACCAACATAGCTCCTGCTGGAGACTGCCATGAGGGCAGAGACAGGCCGCTCGGCCTGTGCTGGTCGGTGCTGGAGGAAGAGCAACCGCATCTCCCGCTGAAAGACTCCCGCTTCCTTCCACCCACTCCTTCCTCTGCCATCCCCCTGACATGGGGCCTGGCAGGGGAGGAGAGACAGCAGCCCTCTGCTTCACCCCGCGCCCTGGCAAGCGAGGGGCAGAAGCTGCAGCAAAGAAGTTGTGCTAACAGTTGGAAGGGGTGGCTGAGAGCCTTGGTGTGGACCTTTGCTCTAGCAGATGGACCTTTGCCCCGTCTGCTTTGAACATTCAAAACGCTCTATGAATTTTGGACGTTACACTAGGTCTGCAACAAACTCCAAGTCGCAGCTGATAAGCTGCTCTCTTCCTTCTCTGTGTACGTAGTCTAGTTTTGCTACACAGAAATGTAGTTAGCTGAAACACATTTGCCAAAAAAAAAAAAAAAAAAGCCTTCACGAACAACATATTTTGGCAAACTTCAGTGACGTCCTTAATTTTACGACCTCTGCCTCCCTTCAGTCACCGCTGTCCCCACTGAGTCGGCACCGCCACTTTTCTTAAGAACAATTCGCCGTACTGCAAAACCAAAGCTTTTCTTCTTGATTTAGTGACCATCTCTCTACATAAAGTTGTAATTTCTCACTAGTCCAATTGATCCTTTTGTTTATCTAACAGATGTGCAAGTTTACATATCTTCTAATCTCTCCTTTGTATTATAGCAACATAAATCTGTGGATAATACTTCATTAATTTCCTAAGGGAGGCAACTTCCAACATGGCTTGGGAAAGCTGATGACCCAACTGCTGTCGAGGGCTGTGTGAGTAACTAACTTTATTGCTTTGGCAATAAAACAAAGCAAAACAAAATGTATGTGTCCATATGCATATATGTTTTGGGTGGAACCAAATGTACTCTTTTTTCTTGTTTTTCCTTGTTGGAACAAAAAGAAAGTAATTACTTTGTTTTGTCTGACACAAAATGAACTGCTTCCTTTTAAATTCATGTATAAGAAGCAAAGAAAATGAATGAGTAAATTTATGAAGCTGAACGAGGAGAAAAAAGCCACGTCTTATTTTTTTCCCAGGATTTGAGACTAACATGGAAAAGGCAGGAGGGGAGGATTCATTCCCGTTCTCTGCCAGAGAGCGTTTTAAACTGGCATATCACATCTGGAGGCATAATGCCTTGACTACCAGACTATTTGGTATTTTAGGTTGCCATGTTCCTCATGGCTCCTGTTGATCTTATTCCACCTGGTTTAAATAAATATTTATTCATACCAGGACTGAGGCACCGTGTTCCCATTTTCCAGGTGAAAGTCCTAACAACTGCATTTGGGGAGTCTTTCTCACGGAAGCTGTGTCCCAACAATTACTGAACTATTCTTTCCCAGCTGAAACCTTATCATTGGACAGCCTGAAGGACCCTCGGCCATGCAGCTTTCCAGGATGCAGGCAGATAGGAGTCTTTTTTCTGCCTTAAAGAGGTCAAATGTATTAATTTATCCACACTGTGGCAGATACTGCACTGAGGTGGGTTATCCTGTATCCTGCACAAATGTTCTACCAATCCACTGCCTAAAAGGGAACAAATGGCATCGCCTCTAACAATCCCATGAACCTAGTTCAGGAAAAAAAAAATGTACATAGATTAATGTATTCAGTGAATCCAATATAGATTGTCAATAAATTTCTCCCAAGTCAACACCTGCCAAGATCATTTCAGTCAGCTCTCCCACTTTCCATGCTACACCACTGAAGATCCAGTCCTGAATCACTTCCAAAGGTAAATGTTCAAACAAAGTAAATACTAGTTTTACCTGGAAGGCAACTCTCCTAAGTTATTGTCAGTTATGGTACTTCTGAGAAGGCTGCGAACAAGGAGCAACGGGTGCAGCACAGTCTTCAGAAGGAAGAATTTCTTGGGTGCTGCCATGCCCTTCCTGACATCAGCTCCGCTCGTGGAGCACCCATGTCATGCCACAGAGAGCAGATTTCACGTCAGTTTTCACGCTGCCTTTTAGGCTAATGAGGGAATAAAGCACTGTGGTAGTCACGGCAGTTGGAGCCCCTGCATGGAAGACTGCCTCCTTCGGTTGGCAAATTATTCTGGGTAGCCTTTCTCCTGTACCTTTCCAGCAGCATCAAAGGCAGAGCAGGTACAGATACAGATGCAGGCTGCCCGAAACCTTCACGTTTTCTTTTTATGGGGATGTTAAGCAACTTCATATATCACAGAGCTGGACCTTTTCCATATTAGTAACACAGGACACCCAGTACTTAAACTGCTTAGGAAAACAGAAATAGCCCAAATCCTGGATCCAGATGTGAATTTGGCAACTAGCCCCTTTACAATGGGACAACGAAATATCAGCGATCCAAACACTTCTACATTTTGGGATCTTTGAAATCAACTTTGCGCCCATAGCAATTCATTAATCATGTCTTTCAAATGTTTAAACTTCAGCTCGAACATAAAATCAACATTTAAGATTCTTGCTAATTTGTCTTAAAATTGGCATCATATAAAATTCCCTTTATAAAATGGACAGCCTCAGAGACACTTCGCTGAGTAATTACTGCCCTTCTCTCTCTGCCCTCCCCTCTTTATTTTACTTCTGAGAGAGATAAAAAAGGTAGGGCGCAAAGTGAGTATTACTGACACAAATGAATTCTGCTGAATTTCATTTCCATTAGATTTCTACACAGCTAGGGACTCTTTTGGCAGCCTCCCATAGAAGGCCTAATAAATTACTTTTGTACCAGTGCAGGAATACATTTTCTCTGATTCATTTAGCAACAACATTGCTGCGAATTTCAGACAACAGTTTCTAAAACGTCATCATATTTTTTCCTGCCTAATGTCAACTTGGCATTTTTTCCCCATTCTTGCAGAACAGGGACGGGAGAAAGAAGAACTGAACCAACAAAGCCACCCTGCCCGGGCAGCCGCACTCGGAGCAGGTGCCCGCGTTCCGGGAACGTGGCCGGTGTCCTCCCTGCAGGACGCACCGGGACTGGAGCGCGGGGACTCGCCCAGCCCGCGGTACAGTCTGGGGAAGCATCTGCCCCCCACGCAGAGCCATCGCCTGCTCCAAGAATAGACACAGGGCTTGGGGCTATCGACGCGTCAGCTCGGAAGGCAAGGCACAGAGGAGCCTAGTGTAGTGTCTGGGCTGCAGCATGTGACCGGATTAAAGGCTCCGTCGCTCTGAAATGCTGCAATCCTTTCTGGGGCAAGTCGGCGCTCCCGGCCGCCTCAATGGGCCTCCTGAGCACTCGGCTCCCCCCAGCACCGGGGCCCGGAGCGGTGATTTCACTTCCTCTGCAGCCGGCGACCTCCTTCCCGAAGCACAAGAGCAGCGACGGCGGCAGGGCGGCACGGCCCCCTGCTTCCCACCGGCAGCCCTGTCTGCCTCGGCCCCACGCCTTCGCTGGGCACCCCGATCGCCAAGCCCTGCCCCACTGCGACCATCTGCATCACACCAGCAACCGCCTCGCTGCACGTTACAGCTTATTAATGCCAGCTCCGACAGGCTTCCCTGCGGAAAAGGGGGACAGCAAGAGAGGCAGAATCGGTCAGGAAAGCAGTGGGAATGTCAGGAAAACGCCGTCTCCTCCGCGCGGCCTCTCCTTCCTTGAGCAACACTTCACAGTGCCACCGACAGCCCCGCCACGGGACGCGGCTCTGACTTTGCTCATAACTCTGCCCCTTGTGTAAATCTCACTACACTCCACAAGGCAGGTTAAGAAAACCAAAAGCGAATTTAAGGTGAATCTGGATGCCTTTTTGCCCTTCACAAACACTGCTAAACGGGAGGCTGAAAGAGTGAACTGCCGTTCACTGGGGGGAGCCTGCAACCCAGTAATAGTTCACTTTTTGGTTAATGTTTCTCTCTTTTTTTGATGTGATCTGTTTATTTTATTTGTGTCAAAGACAAGCCCTGTTAATAATATCCTTGTCTGGCAACATCAGAACCAAAGACCCAGTGCTGCTGGAAGTGGGTGGCCCTGTCTGTCCACCAACAGTCGCATTTGCTAAAAACGTTTTTTCTCCCCTCGTACAATCAAACTCCCTAGGTCAGGAATTAAACCAGTGAAAGGAATTTGGATGTGGGAACGCCGAGACATATTGAAAAATAGTTATTATAAACAATGTCTTCTATTTTATTAATAAAGGAGTAAAGAAAGCACGTTAGGAAACCTTTTCGAAGGAATTATGTGGCAGATTAAAGGATACAGAAGGCCAAAGGAGTGAGTGTGGATGTGGATATGGATAGTCAAAAGGTTAGAAATCAATCTGTATTAAGCTACGCAACCTTAACAGTAGTATTTGTTACCACAAACACTAACTGAGTGGAGAAGGGGAGTTTGCGATGGCTCCAGTATGTGGTCACAAGGAAAGCAGGAGATGCCCGGGCTGCTGTGGGGCTCAATCCAGGCAGATGCTGAGCGTCCGCAAGCAGCCTTTGGGCTTCCCTTGCTTAGTTTACCCTGGGTCTGCATCAGGGTTTAAGTGCAGAACAAAATCCCCTTGGCTTCTCCTGAGGCAGCAGAATAAAGTTTTCCTGGTTTTCACTAGTCATTTAGGATGGCATATGCCAACGCATATAGACATACTCTTACCTTTTCAAAAAAATGTTTATATATATATATATACATATATATATATACACACACACATGTTATATATTGTTCACTTTTTGTTATACATTAATATATATAAAACAATTTTTGGAAAATGTGAGAGTAGCTGAGTATTAAATTACAAATCCTCATCAGAGCGTGTCTGACAAAGCAGGCTACGTGCACCGTAGTGTCTTTAAATGCTTGCGTTGGCATGATATATTGTCTTTGCCCCCGAAAGAAATCTTTTGAAAGAGAAAAATCTAAACTTTTCAAAACAAAATGTCTTGGGTTAAGCCACGGTGAAGTTAATCATAAAAATTATATAGATCTTAATTAAGGGGTTTGTAAAGTACTTCAGCTTGTCGCTCTGTTTACAATTATATGTAATATCCTCCGAAAATCTTGTTCCAGTATCAGCTAACAAAACTGAAGTTTGTTTAGATTATTGTTCTGCTAGATAAGATAAAAGCTGTGATAACACTGCACAGTGATCAGCTTGCTTACAAATACAGATACCGGGTTACTACTTACCCCTGAGGCTGCACTCTGTGCGCTCGGGGAAGCGTTTTTGCTACAGTCGTCTGAGTTCGTAGAAGACGTGGATGTTGGAGTCATCGGGACTGCAGTAGTACTGTTACCTGGAAGATCGGGAACTGGCATTAGACACAAGGATTTTCCAGTCAGGAAAAAAAAATAATTTTAGCTCAACTGCCTTATCTTCTTATATTTACCAGAGCATGCCTTTGACTTATTTATGTTCTTAGGTTTTCGCTTCCTGGTCTGAATTCCTTCTTTTTTCATAGCAAGGGGTCGAGGGACCTGAAAAAATTAAATTTCCACAGCAATCATAAGGTTACATATCTACTGTAATCAGCGAAAGACAAAACTATACTCAAAGGTCAAATAGAGATGTTGAAAATGTCCGTTAAGTCATGGACAGCAAGTAATTTTTCCTTCATCTTTGCAGCAATTCCAAAAAAACTTCAGATTTTGTTTGGGCAAAGCAAAGAGTTGCTTCAAGGGATGTTTAAACTGAATAGAGAAAGCAGGAAAGTGGATTTTGTTTGTTTGTTTGTTTGTTTTCCTGACACAGGTTAAATAGATTTTCAAGTCTGTCAGGCCATGTGTTAACAAGGCTTTTATGGGAGGAGAAAAAAGGTATCGCTGGGCATAGGTTGAACAAAATTAAGTTGATCGCACACATCTGGTGCCTGATTTCTCACTCTGGTGAGTCAGTTTCTGGAAAGCGCCAATGCATATGAGGAAAAGGGAGCCCTGCTCCCCTTGGTGTGGGCCAGCCACACACCAGACCGTACCCAGAAGCGCTTTACGACAGAAGCTCGGGGACGGGATCAGATTAGTGTTTGTTTGTATAAGTAATTCTGCCCATGATACGGCTTTATGGTGTATATTTATATTTATAGAGAAAAGCACTCAAAAATCTGCTTTTTATTCTGCCTCATTACAGCTATAACTGTTATACACCAACCACTGCTTTAAAATATATTTCATGGTAGCGTAAGAAGGCAAGCCAGGTATATGCTCACTATGAATATAGTGTTTAAACGGGTGCTGTAATTTACATTTTCCTCAAGGACTAGACCCAAGTACCGATCACTTCTAATGCCTTGGCTCTTCAAACACTTGTGCTCAAATGTAACCCAATCCAAGGGGCATAAGAACTCCCCAGTCTCACCCAAAGCGTATTCCATCATATTTAGGACAGAGTGGTTTTCTTTCCCATATTATTACCTGACAAAGCCTGGAATTACCTTTAATGTTTTGCTGGCATTGCTACATCTGTCCAGACTGTGGTAAACTGTCCCGTTACAGGTCTAGGCTTTGCTGGTCTTGTTTTCCCTTCTCCGTTAAAGCGCCTCTTTAAATCACCGCGGCACGGAGAGCTCTGCCCCATCTTCCAGACCGATGGGCACAGCTGCGACCGTGGAAGCCCTAGCTTGCTATAAAGCTCTAAGCCTCTCCGAGCGAGGGGGGCATTTCCAGGCGTTGCCATTGGTATGAAGGTACATATATTTTTGGACCTCTTTCTCATTGTCTAGCGCCCCAGTCCCCCCGAAACCAGGCAGCGCCACGGAGGCCACAGACGCGCCGTCCCCGGGGGCCCCGGCGGGACCCGCGCCGCAGCCGCTTACCCCGTGCAGCTTCATGTAGAGGCCGCAGGCGTTGCAGACGGGCTCGCCCTCGGCGTTCCTGCGCCACAGCGTCGTGGTGGTCGTGTGGCAGTTGGCACAGGACAGGCCGAGCCGCCGCGACGAGGGCTAGGGGCAAGCAGAGGGACACGGCGTCAGCGCGCGAGCAGCGCCCGGCCCGCGCGTCCCCACTGCGCGCAAGGGGCAGGCGGGAGAGCGGGGACCTTCCAACACCATGAAGACAGGAGGGGGTTTTACATATATAGGGTTTCCCAGAGGCATCCTCAAAACACAAACTCTTCCCAAAATGGGAGAACTTGTGAAGAGGTTGCAGGAGCACGGGGAGGTTGCAGGAGCACGGGGAGGTTGCAGGAGCGTGGGGAGGTTGCACACGTCTGCAACGCCGGCCGCCTGCTGAGAGCAGCAGGTATTCGGCCCTCGGCCGGTGTGAAGCAGCCTCGCTGCAAGTGGGTCATGCCAGGGAAAAAAGGCAGGTTATTTCTGCGCTGCTTCTGCAGACTTTTTAAATCTCTCTCCCCTTTACATGACACAGCCCTGAGGTGATACCAGTGCTCCTGGCTCATCTGAAAATCCGCCTGCTTTGATCCCCATTCCCTCTGTTGGGAAAGTAGGAGCCTCACAGGGCATTGGCTCCGGGCCCCGTGCCGAGCCACGGCGCCCGCTTTGTTAAACCAATTTTTTTCCTTTCTTTTTTTTTTTCTTTTTCAATCACATCGCGTTTTTATCATCACACGAAAACCAACATGCCCCAGGAATGCGTTTTACAGAGCGGGGCTTTTTCCCGGCCGTCGGGCCAGACGGGGTGCGACAGCAGGGGCCACGTCGCAAACAAGGCGTTTATGGCGCTCTTCCGTGGAGTTTGGAGCCAAGGTGAAGCAACCTTGCATCAGAAATAACCATATAACCCCGGGCTTTATGGCTGCGAGCTGTATATCATAAGTGAAGGCAGTCCTCATAAACATGTGAAATGAAGGTGAATGGGTTGTAAAAGTTCCTGTAACGAGTGATCTCTTTTACGTCCATCTCCAGCAAAGAATTCCAGCGACACCATAAATCTATTATTTTTCAAAGTATCGCTTTGTCAGAAAAACATAAAAAAAAGAGATCGGTCGCTCACTGGGTGCCTGGCAGCTGGACAAGTTTACACGGAGAAGTCGGTTGTGGAGAATTGCATTAGGCTTCACGCGGACCATAAAGCGCCCGTAACCGACGTTCCCGGCTTCGGGGCACCGAGCCCTTCCTCCTGAACCATTTACTGCCGGGCTGTTAGGCGCGCTCGGCCACCTTTGATACCGCAGCACCCGCTGCCACGCGGGAACCCCACGAAAAGGTTTTAAGAACGAAGAATATTCCAGTGTGATGAGCACGTTTCTTGAGGCTTGTCTGCCCTAGCTGCTTTAGCAGCAAACTGGTATTTCACACAGCAGCTCAGAACGAACGCCAGACAAAAAATACGTATTTTTAAATTTGGGATCAGTAAGTCACTATTGGGTGCACAGAGATAAGAGCAGCCAAACGTAATATAGGCTGTAGGGTATGGACATATTTTTTTACCCTTAAAAACCCAATTCACATTAGCAGGAAATGTTTGGTCTCATTAATAAGTGTTCACGGACACCATGTCAAAGCCCTGCTCCTCAAATCAGCACAAGCTTCATATGGATCAGATGAAAAAATAGATGGTCCTAACACATGCTTCATTTTCTTTCCTTACAACTACAGTGTTGTCAGACAATTCATTTTGTTAAAACCTTTTTTTTTGTGCAACTTGGTATGAATTTTGATATATTTTATTTCTGTAGCATCTGTCCATTCCAGGATCTAAACAAACTTTTTTTAGGGGGTGGGGAGGGCAAGTTTTGAAGCTAGAGTGACTTTCCTGCTGCAGGAATTTTATCAGGAGCTTCAGGGAAATCCAAACATGTTTAGCATTTTCAAAACATTTTCCCTTCTCACCTACATATTTCCAACTGTACGGACACTCAGCCGCACTTGATTTATAGTTGTGGCCAGGAGGCTCGGTGCGGGTTGTTACCCAGAACTATTTCAGATGCATTTAGCTGAGGTGTCAGCCTGAAACCAGGCTGTTGTTGGACTGCGTTTATCCTCCTTATCCCCATTTTAAAAAGGGGGGGAAAAGGAAAACAAAGGGAGAGAAGACAGGAGGAGCAGCGGCAAGCCGGCCGGAGCCGGCGGCGCCCCGAGCAGCCGAGCTCTGGCGCTGCCGCGAGCGGCAGACCTGGCCTGGCCGCGGCGGCGTTTGTGCTGCTGGCGAGATAACGCCCCGCGACTGAGCAACCAGCCGGACGGACGGCTGCAGAATAAATAAAATGAAACAAATTTAATTAAAACCAAAAAATATTAATCTGCACCAGCAAGTAATTAACTTCTGGCTTAAAGTTCAGTTATCCGCCCCGCTCTCGGGCACGGCGCTGCACGGACGCGGGGCCGCGGCCGCTCGCTGCCGGCTCCAAGGACCTGGCTTTTTTGCTTTCCGTTCACCCCCGGAACGGGGCTAAACTCAAAGCGCTGTGAAACGAAGGACAGGATATGTTTTAGTGCTAGGAAAAGGAGGCCGGAGCGAGGCAACCGGCGTGATTGAAGGGGTCTTGAAAGGCTGATCGGTTTGATGCGCTGGCTCCGTACACAGGGGTCCAAACCTCGGCTCGGATTATAGCGACGTGATTTATTGCAGCCCGCTCGGTAACAGCCATTGCCGAGGAGCGTTTTCTTTTCTCTCTGCTGACCTCCTCCCAGATTTGCTGAACATAATGTGCAGTTCCCGCTTGTTAAATTTTCTCCTTGCCTATTCAGTGCCAGCGCGAATTATAAACAGGGGTTCTGCTTTGTGCTATTTATTTCCCCCCACCCCTCATTTTAGGCGTATATTTTTAGACAAATTGCCTCTCATTTCTTCGGGGTAAAACAAAACAAAGGCTATTATCATTGTTTAAACAATTGGTTTTCTTTGAATTATATACAAAACTTGCTTACATTCCCAAGGATCGAGCTCTCGGCAAACAAAGCAGGTCTGGAGAAATTCCTGGTGCTCTGAACAAACAATATCCAACCTTGGATTTTTTTTTTTTTTTTTTTTTTTTTTGGGGGGGGGTGTGCGGGGGCAGGGAAAATTCCCACATTTGCAGCACGAATCCCTCCAAGGGCAGATCAGGCCCCACAGCTCTGCTAACCCACGGCACAGGGGCCAGCGCGCGGCCTAGACGCGGACCCGCACACGGGGCAGGCCCTGGGGGGATTTCGTTTTGCATCCCGGGATGGAGGGATCCCCGGGATGCTGCAGTCCAAGCGCTCCCGCCGCATCCCGAGCCACGGCCCCGGCCGCCCCTGTTGCCACACTCACCACTCTCTTCTGGGGCTTGATGAGGGGCCGGCTGAGGCCGTTCATTTTGGTGTAGAGCCCGCACGCGTTGCACAGGTAGTTGCCGGTGCCGTCCCGCCTCCACAGCGGGGTCTGGATGGAGCCGCAGTTCACGCACTCCCGGCTCTCCGACAGGTCCTCCAGCAGCTCTGTGCGGGCAGGGAGCAGAGGGGACACGGTTGGGAACAGCCCACACCACTGCGCCCCATGCAGCCCCATGCAACCCACATCAATCCCACGCAAACCCCCCGCAGCCCCATCACACAGACAAACACCAGCAAAACAGCACCGGCAGCCCTGGGGAATGTCACCCCCAGTGCTGCGTGCAGCACACTCATCAATATCAAAAATCAAGAATTCCCTCCATCTTTCTTTTTCTTTGCTTTTTTTTTCATCACACACGGTTTGGTCCCATTGAAAATAAGAGTAGCATCAGTGCTTGACCAGCTCTGGGGGACTTGGGGAAAGGACCCCAGTCTGTGTCTCCCCTGGGTGCCCTCCTTGCTCCCCAGCACAGGAATTTGCCAATCCAAAATCTGGCAAAAGTTGCACGGGGCAGATTCACTGGTTCTCGTCCAAGTGAAGCCGGTGGCAACGGCCAGTCCCAGAAAGGGGCAAGCAAGAGGAGCGGAACAGCTGAGTGGTGCCCTCCAAGCAGCGGAGGGGAGCTTTGCACCCTATCATTTTGGGGAAGCAGAGGGTGTTACATGAAATCCTCAGTTTTCCTGACAAAATGCCCAACCTTCAAAGCCCACCTGAACTACAACATTGCCAAAAGTGGTAGTTTATTTTTTTTTTCCCGCCAAATATTTTTCAGGGTCAGGGCTGGGCAAAGGGTTTTGTTTTAGGAGACTCTTATTTTCAATGCTTCGCCACAAGTCAAGCTGCAATTCAAGGCGCGTGTTTTGCGAAGGCGCCTTTGCTAAGTCAGCAATGGGAACCACCACTTCAGTGCGTTTATTTGTTCAATTCCAACCTCGTTGTTAGGAAGTGGAGGAAATAGAAAAATATATAGTATTCTACCACCCTGCTCTGATAGCTCCTGAGCACTGAGGGAAAAAAGAATAAAGAGAGAAAAAGCTCTGCATGTAAGGCAGAGAATAAAAAGAACCCACCTATAAAAGCAAACACCTTCACCCCGGCAAATCCTTATATTCTCATTCTGACTCACTTCTCCGTATTTTGGAGGAAAAGAATAAATGAATATTTTACATTATACCGTCCTGGGCTGCGTGGCAATAATTTAAAGGGGAGGTTTTAATTTCCCCAGCAGCTCAGCAGGAGGAAGCCTGCCGCAGAATCCCGGCTTGGGAATGGCGCTCTGCTCCCTTCACGCCCCTCCACTACCTGACTTAATTCGTCACAAGGTTGTGCTTTCACATTTCACTCAGTAGCTTTGCTCTCTGTAAAGTGAAAGAAATCTTGTAAATGCCGAGCAGCTTTCGATGCAGAAATTTGATGGCACTGCCCGTACTGAACTTAGGAAAAAGCCCGGGTTTTGCCCGTGTCCACCAGCATACGTGGCTCTCGCCCTTTCATTTGCAAAATATTACACGCAAAACAGGAATCGGAGCACGGCAGGGTCCAGAGAGCACAGTTCAAATGACGTTGTCAGCTTGTAACTCTTAACACATCACTAAGATTTATTAATCTTTGCACTAAAAGCTCCATGAAATACTGTAATCAGTAAAATGCTTAGGGCGTCAAGGACGCGGGAACCTAAGCGGTTACTTGGCTCAACCACTCGCTTAAAAGCACTACCTTCGTACTTGCAAAAAGAAATTCTGCCACGATAATATTTATCGGGCCTTACATATATATATATATATATATATATACACAATTCCCTCGGTGGTGAGAAATATAGTTAACTAAATGGAAAGCAAAACGCGGCGTTAATTTCCGACAGACACGTTTAGCGCTTCCGCGGGTAGGGAAGCTCTCTGCCCCCGCTGCCCGGCGTTTTGCCTCAGACACCGTCGCGGGTGACGGCGGCGCCCGCGCCGCTCCCACAGCCGCGTTCCTGCCGCGGCGGCTCCGCTGCCCTCTCGGAGTTGCGGAAACGCGGGACCCCCGTGGGTTACGAGCTCGTAACGCACCCCTCGTGCCGCCGGCCTCCGTTCCGGCTCTCCCCGCGCCCGGCCCCGGGGAAAGGCGAAGGAAGGGCGGCCCAAACGCGCCGAGGGGGTCACGTAGGGCGATTAGCGACATCCGCGCACACGGGGCTTATTATTGGAAACAGCCGGCACAATAAATGTCATTATTATTCTTGCGGCGCGTTACAAGCGCGCGTCCAGGGGCTGCCCCCGCCGGAAAGCCCGCAATAAAAGGACACTTGTCTCCAAGGGAAAGTGCTCGGGAGAAGCCCCGAGGCCGGGCGGGCCCCTCTTGCACCGGCGCTGCGCTTCTGTGGGGCGACACGGACCGTGACAGCGGCCCCGCCGCCGCCGCGAGGGGCTGGAAACGGCGCCGCGGAGCCCCCCGTGCCTGGCTCGTCCCAGGCTCCTTCCCCAGCCTCCTGCCCCTCTCCCGCCTCCAAGCCGGGGTCGCCTTCGCTCCCCGACACGCGAGCCCCGGTGCCCGCAGCGGCCCCGCAGCGGCGGGGACGGCAGCACCGGGGGCTGGTCGAAAAGGAAGGTGGGAAGGGGTCGGGCAATTTTTTTCCACAGCGCTTTAGTGAAGGGGGAAATTGCGCTGTGTATAAAATACACATCCTGGTGGGCAGCGGATGATTAAAGCAAATGTTGATTAAATATATATGCGCGTGTTTGCTGTGTGTGTGTATATATATACACACATACACAAACACATCTGTATGCATGTGCCTAAATATGCACATACCCCCCGCGCATCTATTTCTCTACATATACATAGTATTTATATTTACGAATATTTTCTCAAGCAGAGGAGGCTGCGCTAGTCGCTAACCTTCCTACATTTTGTTAGCTCGCTTAACTCGCTGCAGTGCAGCCTCCACCCCGCTATCAGTACAACCGCACGGAGAATTTTCTTAACAAAGAAAAGAAAAAAATAAAGAAGAAACAAAAAAAGCGAAAAAAATGGGACTGTGACAACTATAAAACGAAAGTAAAATTCCATTAATGGGTGCCCTATTTTAGCAGCAGCTTCTGAGCGGGATTTCTCATTCATTTGGGAAGGAAGGGGCTGGTTTTGCTTTGCTAGGCTTCTTTCTATTTTTCCTTAAACGGAGGGACGAACAGGTTTGCACGCGAAACATCCCAAAGCGGGAAGGGGCTGCCTGCGCTTTCCCGAGCACAGGGGAAGGGCTCCCACCGCAGCGGGAGCCTCGCCATTTCCTCCCCAGAGGGTCTGGTCTGGGGAGAGCCGCACTGCTCGTCCGAAGAGGAGCAGTGGGGAGCGTTTTAGAGCGGGGCGATTCGTTTAGGAAAAGCCGGCTCCCTCACACGGACCGCAAAGCTGATAACGACACCTCTTTTTTCTCCTTTCTTTTTTTCCCTCATTTTTTTCTGTATTTTTCCTTTTTCCTTTTTTTTTTAATCTTTGTAGGGGTTTTTTCCACGTTTTTTCCTATTATTTCGTCTTTTTCGCTTTTTTTCTCACGGGGGATATCGAACGGCCCGTGCCCCACCAGGCCAGCACAAGCGCAGGGAGCCCCTCCCGGCCGAGCCCACCCCATCCCACGGGACCCCAGGCCAGCCCGGGGCGGCGGGCGCGCGCGGCTCCTACCTGCGCCGGGCGCGCGCACGGGGATGGGCGCCGCGCGTCCCTGCAGGCAGTGCAGCATGGAGTTCTCGAAGGGCGCCGTGGGCCAGGCCGGCGCCAGCTGCGGCCCCACGTAGGACGGGTAGTGGCCCGCGTAGGATCCGTTGAGCGGGCGGGCGAGCGGGCTGTACTGGTCGCGGGCGGCCAGGCCGTTGCTGTAGGCGCTGGGCTCCCGCGAGGCGCCGTTGGCCACGGGCGGGCTGGCCGAGTAGGGGAAGCGGCCCGAGGGGTGGGAGCCGCCCGCGGCGCCGTACGAGGGGCTCTCGGCCGCCGGCTGCGACCACACGGCGTGGCCGCCGCCCGCGTGGCCGGGCTGCGCCGCGCCGCCGCCCTGCAGGTAGGGCAGCGTGGGCAGCATGGAGCCCACGCGCGTCGTGGGCACGTACACGGGCGAGCTGGGCGCCGAGTGCATGAAGCCGCCCGCGGATGCGTCGTAGGGCGCGGGGCCTTGCGCGGCCGAGATGGCCAGGGTCTGGTACATGTCCTCGGGCTGCTCGGCGCCCGCCTTGGCGCCGCGGCCGGACCACACGAGCTTGCTGGCTTGGTCCAAATCCGCCAAGAGCACGACGTCCTCCCAGGCGGGCGCGAGCAGCGCGCGGCCCTCGGCGCCGGGCGAGCGGCGGCGGCCGCCCTCGGGCTCCGGCGCGGGCGTCCTGCTCGGGCCGCGCTCGCCCCGCGACGACGAGGAGGCCGGCGACGAAGGAGACGGGCCCGGAGCGCCGGCCGAGAAGGGGCAGGAGGAGCCGGCGGCGTCCGCAGCAGAGCGCTTCACCACGCACCAGCCGCCTTCAGCCACGGCCATCCAGGTGCCCTTCTAGCCGCTGGCGAGGAGGAGCAGCAGGAGGAGGAGGAGGAGTGGAAGAGGGTCCGCAGGGCAGGGCGGGGAGGGAGGGCACAAAAGAGCAGGGCCGAGGAGGGAGGGAGGGGTTGAGAAGGGGGGTGGGGGGAGAATAATAATAACAAAGTTAGCAAACAGGACAGCGAGTCTCCCCGCTTTAATGAGATTCATCAGGGCTTATCTGGCACCTCCGAGCGCCTAATCAGTCATGTCGCCTGGGCGCTGCTGTCCCTCGCTCCGGCGGGATGGGATCGGGCAGCGCAGGTCAACACGGCCGGGACCCCCCGGGCCTGCCCGTCCCGCGGGGCCTTCGCGCCCGCCCCCCATCCCCGGCCCGGCCGCTCGTACTTTTCCCCTTCCTTCCTTGGGGAAATCTCCTCTTGGGCCGAGGGGCCCGAAATCCCGCACGGGGGGTGGGGGATGGAGTGGAGGGAGAGCAGCTATTCGGCTAGAGTAGCCTTAGTTGCTGCTATTGCTATTCTTGCTATTATTATTATTATTCCTGTTATTATTGTTGCTACTTCAATGAATGAGCCTTTCGACTCGGTTCCACAGGGCAAACAATCAGTAGGGCGATCCCTTTAAGGTTGCTCCAAGTGGAGTGAGATGTTGCCTCTTGCGCGCATCGCCTCGCTTGTTTGCTCGTTTCCAGCCCAAGGTCACGGAAAGGAGGAGGAGGAGGAGGAGGAGGGAAAGGCACTCGCCAGCCGAGGAGATGGGCCCCGACGTGAGCGCGGCGGGACCGGGGCCGGGAGGAGCTGGGGGGAGGCGGCAGGGGCGGCTGAACCGGCCGCAGGAGCCGGGGGCCGCCCCAAACCCCATGGGGAGCAGCGGCCGCATCCCGGGGCCGTCCGCGGGCGAGGGCCCGGCGCGCACAGAGCCCCTCAGGAACAGCCTCGCACGGGCACACACTCACACAGAGCCCGGGGCCAGGGCGCGGGGAGAGGCGCCTGAAAGCGAAACGGGACGCGGGGAAGTGACAGCGGCGGGAGCCGCGGTGGCCTCGGCCCCTCGGCGCCCGCGTCGGCGCTGCCGGGAGATCCGCGCGCGCGCCGGGCGCCGCCAGCCCCCGCGGAGCGGCTCCGGAGCCGCCTCTGCCGCCGCCAGATAAGCGGCAGATAAGGCGGCGGCAGATAAGGCTGCAGCGCCGCGGGGCAGCGCGCGCCCGGCCCGGGGCTGCCGCGCTCCTCTCCGCCCGAAGCAGCAGCAGCGCGGGCAGGAAAGCAGGAGCAGAAGAGCGGGGGGAAAAGAAGGGGGGAGAAAAGAGAGAGAGAGAGAGAAAAATCGCGGGGAAAAAGATAAGAATGGGCGGCCAAACCTCCTGCCAGCTGCCCGCATGGGGCCGGTCGCGCTGGGTCGCCGCGGGCTTTAATCCAGAGGCGAGGGCAGCTCGGCGGAGGCGAGTCCGGAGGCTGCCGCGCCGCGGCCCGTGTATAAAAAGGAGAGAGGAGGAGGCGCCTCTCGCCGCCGCGCCGGAAAAGTGCAGCGGGCCGCCCTGATTGGGCTCGCCGAGCGCTGAGCAAACACGGGCCGCCGCGGGGGTGCCCGGCCCGGCCCGGCCCGGCGGCGAGCGGGCTGCGGCGCCGCGGGCTGCGCGCCCGCCCGGGGCCACGCGGGGCACGGGGCACACGGAGCCGCGCGGGGCAGGGGGGACGGCGGGCGGCAGGGCTGCCGCTGCTCTCTCCCGTTTTATTCCCCCTCCCCCCGGGAAAAATGCCCCTCCCCACCGCCGCGCTCGCAGGAGGGCAGTTGCTTCGCGGGCAATATTCCTTCGCGGGCGATATTCCCTTGCGGCAACTATTCCCCTTCTGGAAGGCGTGTTTCGCCCGCCTGCCCCGCGCTGCCTGCCCCGCCGCCCGCTGCCCTCGGCCTCGCAGCGCTGCCGCCGCTCTCCTCGCCTTCCAAAATCAGGTGAATTAAACACCCCACCGAAAAAAAAAAAAGAAAGGAAAAAAGAAAAAAAGAAAGAAAAAATCCGCTTTCTCTCGTTAAATCGGAGCTGTTTGGGGAATAAGTAATAATAATAATCACACCAATAACAAAAGCGGCTCCTCCTTGAGTTTCCTCAGGCATCAGGTGAAGGCAAAGCAAGCTCTAGGCTGAGTTCAGCGCAGCAGCGGACGGGTAGGCATTATATTTTCCCCTTCCATTTTTTCCTTATTCTTCTCCTTTTCTTCCCACCTCCACATCACCCCCCCAACACACACACACCGCGCTCTTATCTCAGCTGTGTACAAACTGATATGGTACTTAGCAGGAAAGTGACTGGAAATTAAAATAACTGCGTTCCCCCCGGGGTTATCAGCTGGGTATCTGTCATCATCAGTTTGTACAGAAACAGCGCTGGGCGGCGAGGGCTGCGCTGGCGCAGAGCTCCCCCCGGGCCGCGGAGCCGCGCGGAGCCTCCGCGGAGCCGCCGTCCGAGCGCCCCTTCCCGCGGCGGCCGCGCGCAAGGTGAAGGGGACGCGAAGCGCCGGCCGGGGGGACCCGGAGGGACCGGGGGGACCGGGAGGGACCGGGGGGACCCGGAGGGACCGGGGGGACCCGGAGGGACCGGGGGAGCCGCCGCCTCGGCTCGGGGGACGCCGCGCTGCGAGCGGAGACGCGTCGCGTTGGACGGTGCCGGTAACGGGGGAGCGTCTGTCCTCTCGGCGCTGCTTCAGCAACGGCGATCCTTTCTCTCCGTGTGGCTGCGCCAGGCTGAAATAGTTTTATTTTCCTTTTTAAAATGTATATATCTATGTTCGTGGTGTCATATTAATAGAAGAGAAGATTTTGCAAGCGTTAGGCGAGCGATAGACGTTCGTTGTCTTGAAACGCCCTGAGTTTCTTCCCATTCGGATTTGTAAATTAAACTATTTTTCTTTTTTATTTTTCATTTTTTTCATTTTTTCTTTTTTTTTTAATGTATTTTATTTTTTATCACCCGACATTGTGTGCACAAAAGCGCGACGGGAGCGCTGTGCGGGGCGGAGGGGCAGCTTCGGTGTGACTCTACTTCTTTTCTTCTCCGCTTAGGGGCTGTTGTGGGGATGTGGGGCTGTAACTCGCGCGTTTCGTTCCGGCCCCCTGGCTGCCCCTCACCGAGCCTCTGGGCGAGCGAGGGGAGGCTCAAGTGGGTCGGGGCGGGCGGTTTCGGCCGCATTTGGCCCAGCGGGACGGGAGGAGGAGGGAGCGTGTTGGTAACCGTGAGACAGCGGCTTTTTCAATTTTTTTTTCTCTTCTTTTTCCTCTTTTATTTTTTTCTTCTTCTCCCCATTTTTTTCCCGCACTGCTCAGCGTGTTCGCTCTATAACCTGGCTCCGCGTTTCGTTTTATTGCCTCGGTGGGAACACCCTGCCGGCACCGGGTCCAGCCCTTTCGCTCCCTTTCCTCCTTTTCGCTCCCGCCACCGCTCAGCGCGCGCAGCCTTCGACGGCTCCCGCCGCATGACGTCACCGCCGCCCCAAACCACACGTTTCTGATGTCATCTGGGACGTCACTGCCGCCCCAAAACACACATTTCTGATGTCATGCGGGCTCCGGGGCCAAGCGCGCGGCGGCGGGGGGAGCAGCCGGCAGGATGCTCCCGTCTGCGGCACACATGGGTGCAGGCTGCTCCACCGTCAAGAGCCAGCGTTTTTAAAGCCATTGCGGCGTTTTTAAGGCCATTCTGGCGTTTTTCAGGGTGCTGCGATATTTTCCAGGTGAAAAGCCCGGCGGGGGGCGGCTGCTGCTGCGAGCAGCACTGGGATGGGGTCTTTACCCACTCTTCCCACCCCCCTGAGCAGCCGAGTTACTATCGCAACTGCTCCCAAGCAGGGAACGAGGGGGGATTCGAAATCCTACAAACCCAAAAACAAAAATTGTGCCAAATTAAGACATTTCCATGCTAGGGGCTTTTAAAGCGCCGGGAGATTTGGAGGAAACCTGGGTGCGGGTCGCTCCTTCCCACTCGGTCCGCGCAACCCAGCTGTTTTCCAAAGGGGAATTTGGGCAGGGGGGAGGCCTCTTCGCTGCCCCCCGGGCCGGCAGCCTCGGGAGCGGCGGCTGCGAGGGGACAGCGCGGTGCGAGGGGTCACTTTGGCGGCTATCGCGGGATGCAGCGTATTCTTTTCCGAGCCGTGTTTATGTAACTTAATGTACTTTAGAAACTGCTGGAGGGTTTAGGCCGCGCTGATAAGCGCCGCGGTTATTACAGGCGACGTGCCGGGCAAGGCTCCCCCCGCTCTGCTCCCGCTCCCTTATCCGAGCTCCTTAAAATACACTTTTTATCAAGGCCACCCCATGATACGGAGTGTTTCCATTCCCTGGCGGCTGTGACATTGAGGCGGACTTATCGATTGGGGCATCGGCGACATTCGCGACGTGCGCCCAGCCCCGCGGGGGGAACCGCCGGCGGCCGCGGCAAGGGCCACGACGGCGACGGCCTCGCCCGCCGCCCGTCACCGCCGCCTCGGGCCTGGCCGCGCAGCCGGGAGGGCCTCCAAGCCAAGGGCGGCCCCGAGCCCGGCCTTTAGCTCCGGCTGCTCCCAAAAGGCCGCGGAGTGGAGGCCCCGGGGGCGGCGCGGCCCCCCGGGTGCCCCCACGGGCAGGACACCCTGCCCCAGCCCCCCTCGACCCGGCAGGCAGCGGGAGTCCCCTGTTCATTTAACTATTTATTTTAATAATGATCGGCAGCTTCGTTTTATTTGTCCTCTGGTGCCTGGGGTACGCCTGGTTAATGATTTCAGCGGTTTTGCGACTTTTTTTTTTTTTTTTTTTTTTT